>ONZH01005136.1:0-266417 GCA_900303285.1 Rhinella marina | reverse complement strand
TACTCCAAGTACACCATGGTGGAACTCCATGTGTCCACGCTCTGGTGTGGAGGGAATAGCCACACCGAGCGTACGAGGGAAGGGAACAGACCAAAACCAGGGAAACGGTCACCTCCTGCAGGGAACCCTGAGACTAGGCCCTGACTGACTACCAGTATGAACAATCCTGGGTAGTAGGAGAGTTCATACACAGGAACCTAATAATAAATGCACCCTAGAAAACCCTGCAGCTAGTGACAAGAAAGAGTAAACCCGTTCCTCCAAGAGTAAGGACGAACAGGAGACTCCAAAAGGAAAACCACAAAAGGGAAAAAGTCACTTATCTTTAACCCTTACACTTCCAGCGCCGTACATGTACGGCGCTGGGGTGCGGCGGGCGTCATGGCCGCTACTTACTAGATCGACGGCGTCTTCCTGGGCGTTTAGATGCCGTGATCACACGTGATCACGGCATCTAGTTGCGTCTGAACCCGGAAGCGTTCGCTTCCAGGTGGTGTACAGACACCCCGTGTGGCCAATCGGGGTGTCTGTACACCATATGAAAACTGTAATCCTCGCTGGTGAGGATTACAGTTTTCAAAGTGCAATTCTTATTCTGGCCACTAGATGGCAGGCCAGGATAAGAAATGAGCAATTCTTGGATTTCTGAGTCTAGAAAATCCCCGATTGCTCATAAAGAAAAAAAAAAAGCCACAATATATCAGCCCATATTTGAGCTTTCAAATAGTAAAAAAAAAATTTTTTAAAAATGTTAAAAAAATATATAAAAAATAAAAAAGATATAAAAGTTCAAATCACCCCCCTTTCCGTATAATTAAAAAATAAATACCTAAATAACAATAAATATAGACATCATGGGTATCACCGTGACCGAAAACGCCCGTACTTTTAAAATAGATAAAAAAAATTCCAATACGGCAAATTGTGTGGCGGAAAAAAGCGTCCAAATGGCGATTTGCCGGTTTTTGTCGCTTTTTTTTCTAAGAAAAAATTAAATAAAAAGTGATCAAAAAGTCATACACACCCGAGAATGGTATCAATAAAAACTTCAGATTGTCCCGCATAAAATGAGCCCCAATACAGCTCTGTACACATAAATACCAAAAAGTTACAGGGGTCAAGATATGACGAGGAAAAAAAAAAAAAAAAAGGGCAACTTTCTAATTATTTTATCACTATGAAAACGCAGGAAAAACTATACATATTAGGTATTGCCAGATTCATACTGACCAGTAGAATGAAAGTAACGGATCAGTTTTAATGCACATCGAACGCTGTAAATAAGAAACCCGTAGAACTGTAGCGGAATAGCGTTTTTTTTTGCAATTTCACCTGATTTGGAATTTTTTTCCTGCTTCCCACTACACCATATGCAATATTAAATGGTGGTGTTGGAAAGTACAACTTGTCCCGCAAAAAACAAGCCCTCATACAGCTATGTGAACAGAAAAATAAAAGAGTTATGGCTGTTTGAAGGCAGGGAGCGCAAAACGAAAATGCATAACCGAAAAAACCTCCGGGAGTGAAAGGGTTAAGCAGATATCGCAGCAACCGGATCTCAGCCGAGATCCACACCACACACTACTAAGTAGGCAGAAAGTATAAACCACAAGGGATACTGGGAGAGGAAGAGGTAAATAGGAGAAAGATAATTACCACAGCGGCAACAGCTGAGAGGAAGGGGTGTGGTAACCAAACCAAGGGAAAAGCATGTCAAATTATGTCAATCTTGAAAGCCGCGCAGAACGTCTGATACCAGACGCAAGCCCACTCGTGACATTACCCCCCCTTTTATGGGTGACCTCCGGGCACCCAGGACCAACTTTATCAGGATGACACCTGTGAAAGGCTTTCACCAAACGACTGGCATTCACGTCAGATGCCGCTACCCATGACCTCTCCTCAGGACCATAACCCTTCCAATGAACAAGATATTGAAGAGTCCCACGGAGAACTCTAGAATCAATTATCTTGACAATCTGGAATTCCAAATTACCATCCACCAAGACAGGGTGGGTGGCAAGGGAGATGGCTCCAGAGGTTCAACATATCTCTTCAACAAAGATCTGTGAAACACATTATGGATTTTCAGGGCCTGCGGAAGTTCAAGACGAAATGCTACAGGATTAATAATGGCCGTGATCTTATATGGGCCAATAAATCTTGGACCCAACTTCCAAGAAGGAACTTTCAACTTAATGTTCCTAGTAGACAGCCACACAGAATCACCCACACTTAGGTCCGGACCATTCATACGTCTCCTGTCAGCCACACGTTTGTACTTGTTACCCATTTTTATCAAGTTATTTTGAATTTTTCGCCATATAGAAGACACTGATGACGAAAAAAAACGTTCTTCCTCAGAAATACCAGAAGTATCAGAACCAGAAAATGTGCCAAACTGCGGGTGAAAGCCATATGCACCAAAAAATGGTGACTTACCAGTGGGGTCCTGTCTGCGATTATTTATGGCAAACTCAGCCTCAGACAAAAACGAGGACCACTCCTCCTGGTTCTCAGAGACAAAACATCTCAAGTAAGTCTCCAGATTCTGATTGGTACGCTCAGTCTGTCCATTCCTCTGGGGATGAAAGGCAGAGGAAAAAGACAGTTGTACCCCGAGCCAAGTACAGAACGCCTTTCAGAATCTGGACACAATCAGAGACCACGTCAGTGGGAATGCCATGAAGTTTCACAATGTTGTCAACAAACACTTGTGCAAGAGTTTTAGCATTGGGAAGTCCGGGTAATGCAATAAAGTGCGCCATTTTACTAAAACGATCTACAACCACCAGAATAACTGTCTTACTAGACGACTCAGGCAGATCAGTGATGAAGTCCATGGATAGGTGAGTCCATGGTCTGGACGGGATGGGTAATGGAAGTAGAGGTCCAGAAGGTCGAGTATGTGTCACCTTAGCGCGTGCACAGACACTACAGGCTGACACAATCCTCAACACACTTACGCAGCCCTGGCCACCAGAATCTACGAGAGATGAGGTCGACAGTGGATTTACTCCCAGGGTGTCCCGCAAGCACCGAAGAATGATGCTCCTCAAACACCTTATGACGCAAATCAGAAGGAACAAACAACTTCCCAGGAGGGCAAGACTCTGGCGCATCTCCCTGGGCCTCAAACACTTTAGCCTCAAGATCAGGGTAAAGAGCGGATATCATATCACCACTCCTTCAGACAGTATAGGGCTCGGATCTTCAAAATCACCACCTCCGGGAAAACTACGTGACAAGGCATCCGCCTTCACATTCTTAACCCAGGGACGATATGTGACAATGAAATTGAATCTGGTGAAGAACAAAGACCATCTGGCCTGCCTCGGATTAAGTCGTTTAGCCGACTCCAGGTAAGCCAGATTTTTGTGATCAGTGAATACTGTGATTGGGTGAATCACCCCTTCCAACCAATGACGCCATTCCTCAAAAGCCAACTTAATGGCCAGTAACTCTCTGTTACCCACATCATAATTTCTCTCTGCCGCAGAGAGTTTTTTCGAAAAAAAAGCACATGGGCGCTATTTACCAGGTGACGGGCCCTGTGATAAAACAGCTCCTACCCCCACATCGGATGCGTCAACCTCCACAATGAAAGGTTGTGACACATCTGGCTGCACAAATATAGGGGCAGAAGAAAAGCACTCCTTCACAGCGGAGAAGGCTTGCAACGCTGCATCAGACCACACTGAGACATCCGTCCCTTTCTTAGTCATGTCAGTTAAGGGTTTAACTATTGTCGAATAGTTCTTAATAAATTTTCGGTAATAGTTGGTGAACCCCAAAAACGCATGAGAGCCTTTAGATTTTCAGGTCGGTCCCAGTTCAGAACAGCACCGACTTTCTCTGGATCCATACGAAAACCTGAAGATGAAAGCAAGTATCCTAAGAATTGCACCTCTTGTACAGCAAAAACACATTTCTCTAATTTTGCATACAACTTGTTATCTCTTAAGATTTGCAACACCTGCCTCACGTGATCCTGATGTGTCACAATATCTGGAGAATAGATTAGTATGTCATCCAAATACACGACTACAAACCTCCCCACAAGATGATGAAAAATGTCATTAACAAAATGCTGGAAGACAGCAGGAGCATTGGTCAACCCAAAAGGCATGACCAGGTTCTCAAAGTGGCCCTCAGGAGTGTTAAAGGCCGTCTTCCATTCATCCCCTTCTTTGATCCTGACCAGATTATATGCCCCCCTTAAGTCCAACTTGGAGAACACCTTGGCATCCACAATCTGGTTAAACAAGTCAGGAATCAAAGGAAGGCGGTACGGATCAAGGACAGTAATCCTATTGAGTTCACGGAAATCCAGACATGGCCTAAGGGTTCCGTCCTTTTTCTTAACAAAAAAGAACCCTGCTGCCACAGGAGATTTGGAAGGCCTAATATGTCCTTTAGCCAAACTCTCAGCAATATATTCCTTCATGGCCGTTCTCTCAGGTCCAGAAAGGTTATACGGCCTAGATTTGGGCAATTTTGCTCCCAGGATAAGATTGATAGGACAATCGTATTCCCGGTGAGCGGGTAAATCCTGACATCCACCTTCAGAAAATACATCAGAGAAATCCGATATAAAAGAAGGAAGAGTCTTAGTGGTTAAAGCAGAAAAAGATGTATTAAGGCAATTGTCAACACAATAATCGCCCAAATCCACAATTTGTCTAGTATGCCAGTCAATGGACGGATTATGTTTGCTTAACCACGGTAAACCCAGAACCACAGGAGCAGGAAGACCTTCCAATACAAAACATGAAATAAGCTCCTGATAAAATTCACCCACTCTTAATTTGATATCATGCACCATCTGAGACAAACCCTTTTGAGATAAAGTTGCAGAATCAATGGCAAACAGAGAAATCCTCTTATCCAAAGAACTCGGCGACAATCCATGCATACGGACAAACTGAGCATCAATCAAGTTCACCCCTGCCCCGCTGTCAATAAACATTTCAATTTTAACAACCTTTGACTCTAGCGCCACCTCAGCAGTCAGGAGAAAACGGGTACTACAGGATGAAGACAAATGCACATTTTCAGTCTCCCTACCCACCCCACCAAGAGTGAGATGAGAATTCAACGCCCCCTTTTCTCTCTTTAAGAGATTGAAAGCATGGACATACATTGATAAAGTGCCCTTTCTGACCACAGAAAAAACACACACCCTTTTTATTACCAAGATGTTTACGGGTGGAAACAGGAGTGGCTCCCCCTAATTGCATAGATTCATCCCCTGACATCAACCTAGGGGAATATTCACCCAAAGTGTCTTAGGAAGACAGTACACTATGTGATAGTACGCCCTGAGAGCGGGGGCCCCTAGATCGCTCTCTCAGGCACCTATCCATGCGCACAGCAAGAGACATAGCGGCCTTCAAAGACACAGGGGTTTCCTGAAAGGCCAAAGCATCATTCAGCCTTTCAGATAAACCTTGACAGAATTGGCTACGTAAAGCCGGATCGTTCCATTCAGTATTGGTCGCCCACCTCCGAAACTCAGAGCAATAAATCTCAACCAGCCGCTCACCCTGACAAAGGTCACGTATCTGGGTCTCAGCCAGGGAGATACGATCCGGGTCATCATAGATAATCCCTAAAGCCTTGAAAAATTCATCTACTGACCGGAGAGACTGCGATCCGGTCGGCAGAGAAAAGGCCCATGACTGCGCATCCCCTTTAAGCAGCGAGATGACCACACCAACCTTCTGCTCCTCATTACTAGAAGAATGTGGACGCAGTCTGAAATACAATTTGCACGCCTCCCTAAATAGAACAAAATTATCACGTCCCCCAGAAAATCTATCCGGGAGGGGGACCTTAGGCTCCAAACAGGCCTGACACTCAGCACCCCCAGAACCACCAGCCTGTGGTCTCTGAATCTGGTTGCGGATGTCAGCCACCTCCAAACTGAGTCCCTGCAGCCGTTCAGCAAATGCAGCAATAGCATCCATGTCAGCACAAAAATGACATAAATTTTTGTTTAGGCGGTTTTTAATGTCACGCTCTGGTGTGGAGGGAATAGCCACACCGAGCGTACGAGGGAAGGGAACAGACCAAAACCAGGGAAACGGTCACCTCCTGCAGGGAACCCTGAGACTAGGCCCTGACTGACTACCAGTATGAACAATCCTGGGTAGTAGGAGAGTTCATACACAGGAACCTAATAATAAATGCACCCTAGAAAACCCTGCAGCTAGTGACAAGAAAGAGTAAACCCGTTCCTCCAAGAGTAAGGACGAACAGGAGACTCCAAAAGGAAAACCACAAAAGGGAAAAAGTCACTTATCTTTAAGCAGATATCGCAGCAACCGGATCTCAGCCGAGATCCACACCACACACTACTAAGTAGGCAGAAAGTATAAACCGCAAGGGATACTGGAAGAGGAAGAGGTAAATAGGAGAAAGATAATTACCACAGCGGCAACAGCTGAGGGGAAGGGGTGTGGTAACCAAACCAAGGGAAAAGCATGTCAAATTATGTCAATCTTGAAAGCCGCGCAGAACGTCTGATACCAGACGCAAGCCCACTCGTGACACCATGTGGGAGATGCTTCTACGCCTCAAGAACAAATTGAAGAAGTCTTAAAAGTTGTGAAAGACCATCAACCAGCGGGCATTGGCAAGTACCCATGTCTCCTGAAGATCGTGAAAAAAACTGCATTTACTACCCCTATGGGCCTATTCGAATTTTATTACATGCCCTTTGGACTTTGCAATGCGCCTGGAACTTTCCAGAGACTAATGGAACGCTGTTTAGGCCACACGAACTTTGAAACTGTCTTGTTATACCCGGATGATGTCATCATCTACTCTAAACCCTATGAAGACCATTTAAAACATCTTGCGGAAGTTTTTCAAGTTCTCATCAAGTATGGACTCAAAGTTAAACCTTCTAAGTGCTACCTACTGAAACCAGAAGTCAAGTATCTGGGACATGTTGTCAGTTCTGAAGGTGTCAAGCCAGATCCAGAGAAGATTGCTGCAGTCCAAAATTGGCCTACTCCTACTACAGTAAAGGAGGTGAGAAGTTTCCTTAGTTTTGCAGGATACTACAGACGCTTCATCCCTCACTTCGCCCAGATCGTAGAACCAATACAGGAACTTGTGAGAGGACATCCCAAGAAGTATCAGAAAACCCAGATAAAAGTTGAATGGAATGAAGTTCGAGAAATCGCCTTCCAACTCCTAAAAAAGAAGTTGACCAAACCACCTGTCTTAGGCTATCCAGATTATCAACAGCCATTCCATCTCTACACAGACGCCAGTAAGAAAGGCCTGGGAGCTGTCCTGTCTCAACTACAAGAAGGTAAGGAGAGGGTAATTGCTTATGCTAGCAGATCTCTTAAAGGTGCAGAAAAGAATGATCAGAACTACAGCTCCTTCAAGCTGGAATTTCTTGCACTCCTGTGGGCTGTCACTAAAAAATTCAAAGACTACCTCGCAGCAACACCATTTGTGGCCTATACTGATAACAACCCACTGGCACACCTCAACACAGCCAAATTAGGAGCCTTAGAACAAAGATGGGCCTCATGTCTAGCCAACTACAACTTCATAGTCAAGTACAGAACAGGCAAGTCAAATGAAAATGCAGATGCCTTATCCTGCTTTCCTAATAGAGAAGACCCTACAGAGCAGGAAGATATATGGGAAGAAGTGGAGATGCCAGCTTTCTACAAACAATTTTCCCAACAAGATGTTATCACCAAAGACCATGGTAGAGAAGTTCTCAACTCCCAACAGCAGAGAAATCCAGAACCCCAAGTCGAGAAAGAAAGGTGGATCAAATTGCAAACTGAAAGTCGAGTATTAGGTGAGCTACAAGATTTCTTCACTAGTGGAACAACACCAGAAAGAATCCGCAGAAAGAATGCAGATCCAGAGCTACATAAACTGTGGAGACACAGAAAACAACTCTTCATGCAAAAGGGACTAATGCTAAGAAGAACTCTAGATCCCATCACCAATGATCGGCTGTATCAAATTCGAGTACCTCGCCGAGATGCCAGAATTGTCTTCGGAATGTACCATGATAGGTCAGTTTGGTGATAGGACACTTTGGTGTACAGAAAACAGAAGCTACCATCAGCCGAAGATTCTGTTGGATTGGAATGAGGGAAGATATTGAAAATTGGTGTCAAGAATGTCCAACTTGTGCCATTGGAAGAAATGAGAAACATGATTAAAGAGCACCATTGCATCCAATTGTAAGCCGAACACCTTTGGAAATAGTAGCTATTGATCACGTGAAGCTTGAACCAAGTCGTTCGGGATATACCTACGCCATGACAATAATTGACCACTACACCAAATTTGTAGTAGCTGTACCTGTTAAAGACTTAACAGCAAAAACCACAGCAAATGTTTTCTGGAAGAATTTCCTGTTGCCATATGGATGCCCTGAAAAAATTCTTACAGATCAAGGATCTGCCTTTGAATCCCAACTTTTCCATGAACTGTGTTCACTTCACAATTGTCAGAAACTAAGAACAACAGCTTACCATCCTCAAGGAAATGGACTTTGTGAAAAAATGAACCAAACTCTAACAGAAATGTTGAGAAATGTACCACCTGCAGAAAGAACGGATTGGCCAAATCTACTACCTCAATTGATGTAACTGTATAACAACACTATCCATTGTTCTACTGGATACACTCTGTATTACCTTATATTTGGTCGTCAAGGAAGACTACCTGCAGACCTCACATTGGACGTCCAAGTTCCAGATTCCATCAACCCTTTATCAAGAACAGATTGGGTTAGTGAACATAAGAAATGCTTAGCTGATGCCCAAGAGATTGTCCAAATCCGCATGGCAAATGCACGCCAAAAGCAACAAAAAGACTATGACCAATCTGCAAGAGCAGAACCCTTTCAAACTGGTGACCATGTCTGGTTGAAGAATAACCATCGTACCAGTAAGCTGGATAACAAATGGGAACGAGAGCCCTATACCATCACAGCTATTCCTCATATTGGGACCGACATTTACCAGATTACTAAAGAAAATAGCGCACCCCACGTAGTGCATCGTAATCGCCTCAAACTATGTTTGAAGAAAGCCATCCAGGAAGAAGTTCCCACTACAGAGGAAAAGAGTCATCTGTACAGAAGGAATCCGCGCAATCTATTGGAGAGCAATTGAGGAACTCTGATCCTCTACATTGGTTCCTTACACCTTGGCTCAATTTCCTGGTTCCAGCCAAAACAGACGCAGCGCCGTCACAACCTGTCCTACCAACAACGGAAGATCTCTCGTCAGCTGGAGCTGATTGCCCAGAAGCAATGTCTGAAGAGTCGCCAATACTCAGACAATCCCAAAGGACCACTAAAGGTCAGCTGCCTGCGCAGTACCAAGACTTCCAGATGCAGCGACTTAGGAGACGACTTCCAGCCCCCCCTGGGGAGCCTTCTTCACCTTAATTGGCCTACCTCATGCGAAACTACAGAGCCAGAGTAAGAGACACTATGCTTCCCTTAGTTGCCTTATTCTAAGAACTCTCATCACAGTTTCCTTGCTCCTGTTTATTTGCAACGTTCAAGTTTTGTGCCCGGAGATGGACTTTAACGGACCAAAACCCTCCGTGATGTTCTGCAACATTCAAGCCTTGTGCCCAGGGAACTGACTCATGCCCTGTGAGCCTCCAGAGTTTGTTTTGTTTTTATTCCCATTTTATGGACTATCCTGGCTTCCTTGTTTTTGTCACTGCGCCAGGTCAGCGCCCCTGATCCCCTTGCACCAGAGGAACTACGGCCCTTGTCACCTATGCAGTATGTCAATATGCCTGATGTATTTATGCAGTTGTGTAACCCTCATTCTCTTCAAGCCTATCAAAGAGACAACTTTATGGGACCACAGTATTGTTTGTTGCATGCATGCTTTATCTTTGTCTTCCAGGTGACATATCGTTGTGACAAGAGTACTACGGCTCGCTGATCGGGCGGGTGCAGGAGTCCTGCTGTATGCACCAGCATCGGCGAAAACACTGATGCCGGTGCATTAACCCTGGATGTGCCGCGGGCAGCGCTGACCGCGGCACATGCAATGTGGGCAGTGGGAAGGGGTGGCCATCGGGTCCCGGCGCTGCTATGACGGGGACCTGATGGCTTAGATGGCAGCCCGATGCCTTCCTTAGCGTCCTGTTCACAAAATAAAGTTAAAAAAAAATGTAAAAAATAGGGAAAAAAAGAAAATAGACATATTAGGTATCGCCGCGTCCGTATCAACTGGCTCTATAAAAATATCACATGAGCCACCCGCCAGGTGAATGCAGTAAAAAAAAAAAAAAAAACAACTGTGCCAAAACAGACATTTTTTGGTCACCTTCCCTTACAAAAAGTGTAATAGCAGGCGATCAAAAAAGCGTATGTACCCCAAAATGTTACCAATCAAACCTTCATCTTGTCCCGCAAAAAATGAGACCCTACCTAAGACAATCCCAAAAAATAAAAAAAATATGTCTCTCAGAAAATGGCAACACAAAAAAATATTTTATTTTGTTCAAAAATGCATCTAATGTGTAAAACTTTCCAAAAATAAAAATGTTAGACATATTGGGTATCGCCACGTCCATAACAACCTGCTCTATAAAAATATTACATGAGATGGCCCCCAGGTGAATGCTGTAAAAAAATTTTTTTAAAACTATGCCAAAACAGCCATTTTTTCCCTCTTGCCTCACAAAAAGTGTAATAGCAGGCGATCAAAAAGGTGTATTTAACCCAAAATTCTACCAATCAAACCGTCAGCTTGTCCAGCAAAAAATTAGACCCTACCTGAGACAATATGCAGAAAAATTTAAAAAATATGGCTCTCAGAAAATGGCAGCACAAAAAAAAAAGATTTTATTCTGTTCAAAAATAAATCTAATGTGTAAAATTTAACAAAAATAAAAATGGTAGACATATTGGGTATCGCCACGTCCGTAACAACCTGCTCTATAAAAATTTCACATGATTTGCCCCTCAGGTGAATGCTGTAAAAAATTTTTTACAAAAAACTAGGCCAAAACAGCTATTTTTTTCACCTTGACTCACAAAAAGTGTAATACCACGCAATCAAAAAAGCATATGTACCCCAAAATGGTACCAATCAAAACGTCACCTAATCCCTCAAAAAATGAGCCCCCACATAAGACAATAACTCAAAAAAATAAAAATCAATGGTTCCCGCAAACCAATCCATCAAAATCTGTGCTGTAAAATCCATATGGCGCTCCTTTTGTTCTGAGTCCTGCCATGTGCCCCCACAGCAGTTTACCACCACATATGGGGTGTTGCCGTATTCAGGAGAAAATGGGTAACAAATTATGGGGTGCTTTTCTCCTGTTACCCCTTGTGAAAATGAAAAATTTGGGCTAAAGCAACATTTTATTGGAAGAAATGAAACTTTTCATTTTCACAGCCAAGTGTTTCCAAATTCCGTAAACCCTTCAAATTCTTTGAAGGGTGTAGTTTCCAAAATGGGGTCACTTTTTGAGGGTTTCCACTGTAGGGGTACGTCAGGGTCTCTCAATTACAAAATGGCACCTAAAAACCATTCTAGCAAAATCTGCCTCCAAAATTCGTATGGCGCTCCTTTCCTTCTGACCACTGCCACAAACCCATAGAGACATTTACCACCACATATGGGGTATTTCTGTAAACTGCAGAATCAGAGCAATGTATATTGAGGTTTACTTTTCTGTTAACCCTTGCTGTGTTGCAAGAAAAAAATTATTAACATGAATAATCTACCAAAAAAGTGAAATTTTGAAATTTCACCTCCATTTTCCTTTAATTCTTGTGGAACACCTCAAGGGTTAACAAAGTTTGTAACAGCAGTTTTTTTTATAATTTGAGGGGTGTAGTTTCTAAAATGGGGTCATTTATGGGTGGTTTCCATTACGTAAGCCCCTCAAAATCACTTTACATCTGAATTGGTGCTTAAAAAAATGGTTTTGGAAATTTTGTTGAAAATTTGAAAAATTGCTTCTAAACTTCTAAGCTTTCTAACGTCCTAAAAAAGTAAAATGACATTTATAAAATGATGCCAACATAAAGTAGACATATGGGGAATGTAAAATAATAACTATTTTTGGAGTTATTACTCTGTATTTTAAAAGTAGAGAAATTAAAATTTGGAATTTTTTTCAAATTTTCACTAAATTTGGTATTTTTTAATAAATAAAAATGAAATATTTTGCCAAATTTACTACTGTTGTGAAGCACAATATGTGATGAGAAAACAATCTCAGAATGGCCTGGATGAGTAAAAGCGTTCCAAAGTTATTACCACATAAAGTGACACATGTCACAAACAGGCCCGGGGTTGAAGGGGTTAAAGAGAAACTGCGAGAACAATTTTGCATTATGCTACACAAAGTTGTAGTTATGCAAATACTTTAAAAGCAAATGTGTCATACTGTACATAGTGCTGTTGCTACAGTGTTTTGCACAACACTTACCCAAAGAAGTATTCTTTTTGTTCATACATTATTTGCATACATAGTTTGTTCATTGTATGAAAAGTACAGTATGTAAATAAGAAAGCTACATTGTGACTTTATGAAAGTAACATTTGAATGCTTTACAAGGTATTGGGAACAATGGTTAACTTTTTGTTAGAGATGCTTGCTAGGTAAATCCTTACAAGTCGTACGTGTATTATTTAGGTTGTTTCAGGATTTGTCTTGAATCAAGTGCATTTTCTCAATTTTTTTGTTGTTGACATATGTAATTGCATAATGTTTAAAAGGTGACTGGATTCCATTCGGAATAATATTAAAAGTTATAGTTACTAACATACTAGATTACAATAGATGGGTCACTGATACGGGGATTTATTCCAAGTGCCATATTTAGAGTTGCAATAGGAATTTTCCCCCTAAAGATGGCCATACACTTTAGGCCATTCACACCCACTGATTTCAGCCAACCCTTTTTCAACTGCCCAACCCTTTTGTTCTAAGGAGAAATGTCTGGTAGTGTCTCTCCTAACCCCAATCACTACATATGCATACTTGTATGAACTGAACATGCATATTATGGGAAAATCAGGACAGACAGCTTTGGCCAGATTAAGATGAAGAAAGTTGGCTCAACATGTAGGGCACAAGGCTTTGGACTCTTTTTAAGCCTTTAGACACTTTCACATACAGTGGGGAAAAAAAGTATTTAGTCAGAAACCAATTGTGCACATTCTTCCACTAAGGCTCCATTCACACGACCGTATGTATTCCGTGTCCGTATAAAAATGGAACGGAAGACATACGGAAAGTCTTCCGTAGTGTTCCGTAATTTTGCGGACCCATTGACTTTAATGGGGCTACGGACGTGTTTTGAGGCCAAGTATAGGACATGTTTCCTCTTTTTTGCGGGAGAACTTCCGTAATATACGGATGCGGAATGCACACGGTGTGCATTCCGCATTTTTTTTCTCCTATGGAAAAATGAATGGGACCGTATGGTTCCGCATCTTATCCGCAAAAATGCGGATAAGATACGGAAATGAACATACGGTCGTGTGAATGGGGCCTTAAAAAGATGAGAGAGGCCTGTAATTAGCATCATAGGTAGACCTCAACTATGAGAGACAAAATGAGAAAAAAAATCCAGAAAATTACATCGTCTGATATTTTTAAAGAATTTATTTGCAAATTATGGTGGAAAATAAGTATTTGGTCACCTACAAACAAGCAAGATTTCTGGCTCTCACAGACCTGTAACTTCTTCTTTAAGAGGCTCCTCTGTCCTCCACTCATTACCTGTAGTAATGGCACCTGTTTGAACTTGTTATCAGTATAAAAGACACCTGTCCACAACCTCAAACAGTCACACTCCAAACTCCACTATGGTGAAGACCAAAGCGCTGTCTAAGGACACCAGAAACAAAATTGTAGACCTGTACCAGGCTGGGAAGACTGAATCGGCAGTAGGCAAGCAGCTTGGTGTGAAGAAATCAACTGTGGGAGCAATAATTAGAAAATGGAAGACATACAAGACCACTGATAATCTCCCTCGATCAGGGGCTCCACGCAAGATCTCACCCCGTGGGGTCAAAATGATCACAAGAACTGTGAGCAAAAATCCCAGAACCACACAGGGGGGCCTAGTGAATGACCTGCAGAAAGCTGGGACCAACGTAACAAAGGCTACCGTCAGTAACACACTACGCCGCCAGGGACTCAGATCCTGCAGTGCCAGACGTGTGCCCCTGCTTAAGCCAGTACATATCCAGGCCCGTCTGAAGTTTGCTAGAGAGCATTTGGATATTCCAGAAGAGTATTGGGAGAATGACATATGGTCAGATGAAACCAAAGTAGAACTGTTTGGTAGAAGCACAACTCGTCGTGTTTGGAGGAAAGTTAATGCTGAGTTGAATCCAAAGAACACCATACCTACTGTGAAGCGTGGGGGTGGCAACATCATGCTTTGGGGCTGTTTCTCTGCAAAGAGACCAGGATGACTGATCTGTGTACATGAAAGAATGAATGGGGCCATGTATCGTGAGATTTTGAGTGCAAACCTCCTTCCATCAGCAAGGGCATTGAAGATGAAACATGGCTGGGTCTTTCAGCATAACAATGATCTCAAGCACACCACCTGGGCAACAAAGGAGTGGCTTCGTAAGAAGCATTTCAAGGTCCTGGAGTGGCCTAGCCAGTCTCCAGATCTCAACCCCATAGAAAACCTTTGGAGGGAGTTTAAAGTCCATATTGCCCAGCGACAGCCCCAAAACATCACTGCTCTAGAGGAGATCTGCATGGAGGAATGGGCCAACATACCAGCAACAGTGTGTTCCAACCTTGTGAAGACTTACAGAAAACGTTTTACCTCTGTCATTGCCAACAAAGGATATA
This sequence comes from Rhinella marina, assembly GCA_900303285.1. Classification (NCBI taxonomy): domain Eukaryota; kingdom Metazoa; phylum Chordata; class Amphibia; order Anura; family Bufonidae; genus Rhinella; species Rhinella marina. Next base: position 251,558 of record ONZH01005136.1, on the reverse strand, counting down.
TAACAAAGTATTGAGATGAACTTTTGTTATTGACCAAATACTTATTTTCCACCATAATTTACAAATAAATTATTTAAAAATCAGACAATGTGATTTTCTGAATTTGTTTTCTCATTTTGTCTCTCATAGTTGGGATCTACCTATGATGTCAATTACAGGCCTCTCTCACCTTTTTAAGTGGGAGAACTTGCACAAATGGTGGCTGACTAAATATTTTTTTCCCCCACTGTAGTGGTGTTAGGTTGTGTGAACACAGTCATGTACATCAATATATTTACTTCCAACATGTTTTTGTGTAAGGGTAGTCACAACATTCTTCCATTAGCCATTATCCTGCACAAATGACTCAAGGAAGACAGTATTCTGTTTTTTGTGTCCCACCCTACAGAAAGTGGTGTGGAGGTGAGGGGTGTGAACCTGGGGACAGCACACTGATCAGCATCTGCTCCGGGCAGTAACCTGAAGCAGGCTTTTAATATTAATAGTGTATATGTATATGTATATATATATATATATATATATATATATATATATAACCTGATGTATATTCATCTTGTCTGAACACAGAGAGGAGAACAATTGGAGAAAATGGGAGGACAAATATAAAGAACTGTTGCTAGTGAAATTGTACCGACAAGTATTGGATTACAGTTATGTATGAAAGTAAACCAACATTCATTTTGGAGTTTAAGCAAAGAAAAGTAACGCTGTAACAAGAAATTGAACATCTACACACAGGCCACTAAGAAATGATGAAAGTTCACAAAGCAGAGAGAGATGCACTCAAAAGGTAACAATACCCAGATTACCAGATTATTGGAATATCTGAAGAAAAATCACCATCTGTAATACTAAAAGCAGTAGGAAAAATGCAAGCACTGAGGATAGTCGGTCAGATAAATATTGAGTGAGCTCACTGACTTGGTCCCCAAAAACTGACAAATGCCACCTGAAGTAATAACGTTTTTGAAGACAAAGAATTAGTGATGTACATTTATTGGAGCAAGAAAGATTCAATTCCCAAAAGCAACAAGATATTGATATTACAAGATCATTAAGAAGAAGTTTCAAGTAGTAGAAAGCCCTTCAGTCAAGCATCCTTCTGGAACGAAAGGACGTTTTTATTTGAGTTATCCAGTAACATTAAAAATATTTCTGCCTGAACGTCCCCAGTGAACATTTTCTACAGCTCTGGAAGCTATAAAGCTTAAAAAAGAAACTCACATATAATAAAGTATATAATAAAATATAACTGATATAAACATCTGCGTGATTATAATAAACTGATCTTTTTTGTTTTTATAAATGCAATAAATAAGGGAAATGCATTAAGTTGATGTGCACCAATCATTACTTTTAAGTTGAATGAAGCATCGCCACTTTATTTTTATTTGTTTCACCAATAAAACTATACATTTTTGTAAAGGGTCTTAAATCCTGCAAATCATTGAAGGGGTTGTGCACTTTTGGGGGGTTTTGGCAACCCCCTTCCCTCCCCCTAGGAAAACCTGGGAAGGGAAGCATACTCACAAATGGTCATGTGACACAAGGGAGCAGGTCACTGCTGCGACCAGTCATTGTAAAACCGTAAGTTTACATCCAGGGAGCAGAGCAGCGGGGGAGCCAGTGCCGGGAAGCAGGTAAGTATGCTTCCCTTCACATGTCTGCCCAGGAGGGGGTTGCCAAAACATTCCCAAACATACAAAACCAACCCCTTTAAGGAATTCTATGAAAAAAAAATTGCAAACAGATGTTATCCTACTGCAGAAGACATTTGCAATAGAACTAGCAAAACTTAGGGTACAATTGCACGGTACAGTTGTAACGCAGCTGTGTTATGGTCAAGTACTGTGTGACCATAAAGCTAATGAGGCTAATGTTAATGGCCACATACTACCCACAATACCAGTTGTGAGGCTGAGTTTATGCAGAGGACTGGTGGGACAAGCCAGTCAAGTAAAGGCTTGGAGGAATCAGTCACCAACTGTGGCTGACAGCAGCTGGCCCTATAAAAGTCCAAGTATCATACTTTACATTCTGATTAATTGTTAAAGTACAGTATTGTGCCCTGAATGTTACGGACATTCATAGTTGATATGCATGCATGTGGAACCAACACCCCCTGATTATACGAAAGCCAAGGTTGGCACATAACAGGTAGGAAATAGTGTTAGGTTCCCGTCCTACAGAGATCACCTTGACGATTTGGTGGACGGGCCCAGATTATTTTTTACAAAATATATTTGCCAAGAATCTCTAATTTACTAAACAAGCATAGCATTAGCTCCAGAATACTTCATATCTCTATGGTATTTTGTGCTTTATCTGGTTGGCAGTGTGCCGTTGCATTGTATGTATTTTCCTTTCCTTGTGCATTTAGCCATAGCAACGTGCACCTGCGCACTGGGATGTGCTGACTGGAATTCCCCTTTTTTTCTTTGTAAGTTTGTACTGGAGGTGTGGCTACTCCATTTGGTCATGCACTCCTGACTAGCCCCGTCTGCCCCATAGGCTGATTTTAATTAGTGTAACTATAAAGCCGAGTGGACTCGGCATGCATGCTGGTACCTGCATCCCTGTATTAGTGGAGGCCTTTGAAGCACTACAAATGGCAAAAGGCAGAGGGGACCCAGCATGCATGTGGAACCAACTCCCCCTGATTATACGGAAGCCAAGGTTGGCACATAACAGGTAGGAAATAGTGTTAGGTTCCCATCCTACAGAGATCACCTTGAGGATTTGGTGGACAGGCCCAGATAATTTTGTACAAAATATATTTGCAAGAATCTCTAATTTACTAAACAAGCATAGCATTAGCTCCAGAATACTTCATATCTCTATGGCATTTTGTGCTTTATCTGGTTGGCAGTGTGCCGTTGCATTGTATGTATTTTCCTTTAATTGTTAAAGTACAGTATTGTGCCCTGAATGTTACGGACATTCATAGTTGATTTAAACAGCCCCCTACAAGCTGCTAGAGGGAGAAAGAGACATTTTCTCTGATAAGATATAATACAAAGTTTCATATGTTCACCTGTACTATTAATTTATGCAAAGTTTGTTGAAAGATTATGGAATTGTATGTCAAGTTGTTCTTTGCCTTTATTACACATGGGTTTTTGAGGTGCAGTGGTGGTGGAGATAATTGGGCAGGTCCTAACCAGTCATCATTATTGTTGTTAGTGTTACAGTGGGCAGGGAGGGTATTGCCACTGGCTGGCTCACTATAGCAGGCAAGTAGTAAATACACTGAATGATGGTGGTAAATGGATGATGGCACAAACGGATGAAGGAGTTGTCAGCTAGGTAGTGAATCAGACAGATACAGCAATGATGATGACAGGCAATGAAGTAGATGGATGACATTCACATTTTTCCCATTCATTTAGTGTATACATAAAAAAACTTGAGGAGAGCGCGCGTGCCATAAGGGAGAGAACAACAAGAGCAGTTTGGTAGCTGTAGACAGGATGAGAAGTCTGATAGCATCACAGTATACCATCCCCCTTCATTATCTTCCCCTCTTTGTTCCAGACCAAAGATGAAATTCTCTAAGGGCTGGTGCATTGATATTTTTGGCAGGCTCCCAAGATCTCTTCTTAGGACAAAATTCCTTCCAGTCCACCAAATAGAAAGTTTTCCCTAGCTTCTTGACATCAAGGATGCTATTTTTACCTTGAACTAATCTTCTGGAGCAGCTGAAGTGTGAGCAGAGAATGAAGTCCTGGAGTAGTAGTTGAGCATCGGTGGTTTAAGGCATGAGACATGGAAGGAGTTGAGAATACGCAGGGAAGGTGCAAAGAATAACTTGTACAAACAGGGTCCATCTGTTTAACAATCTTAAAAGGACTGAAGAATTGTGGTGCAAACTTGTAGGAGGGCACTCTGAAATGTTTTTGGAGAAAAGCCAGATTTTGTCTCCTGAGTAAAAAATGCAGTGCTGACCTGCTTCTCCAACCAGAAGATCTCTTCATACACACAGTCGCCTGGCCAAAGGATGCTTTAGTCACCAGTCAGATCTAGAGAATGGGATCTGGAGACAATGTAATTACGGACATCCAGATATTATGTAAACCACCAATAGTGTTGGTAAAATTAGGCCAATTTCTTGCAGACTCCTGGATAGCCCGGAATTTTAGATTTATGTACCCAAGCAAGGATTTGTCTCCTGTAGGAACAAATGTTTTTAACCACAACAGGAGCAACAGACATAATACGGCCTGTATCAATAATGTGCTGAAGCTCAGTCACTTGGTTTGTTGGGTCAAGAGAAAGCGAGGAACATCCACTTTAATGTTCCTCTGCAGGATAAACGTGCAGAACAAAACTAAAGTGACCAAAGGATAGAGACCACTTGGCTTGACAATGATTGAACAGTTGAGTAGTATGGAGGTAAGTCAAGGTAAGTCAAATTTTTTTAGTCAATATAAATAACCACTGGATGAGCTAACCTGATCACAATAAGCTTGCGGTCTCCAATAGAATGGTTCCTCTCAGCAGAAGAGAATTCCTTGTAGAAGAAACCATATGTCTGAGTCTTGAAGATGCATCCACCTCCAAGAAGAGCTGCCTGGGGAATGCTTGGAAGAATCAAGATGGAGGCAGATAAGAAGGTTTATTTTAATGTTTAGAATGCAGCTTCTTTCTCGAGGTGTCTAATCCTTGATGTTCACCCCCCTTCTATTGAAGGCAGAGATGGGTGTCCTGAGTGTGGAGAAATGTGGAATAAATTGCTGATAATAATTAGAACAATCCAAGAACCAGTGGACGGCCTGACGACAAGTTTAGTCAAGAACTGTAGAACTTTTTAGGGTCCATCTGTAGGCCGTCTGCCATTCATCAGCCTCATGAATGCACATAAGGTTATAGTCATCGCAGATATTCAACTTGGTGAAGACCCTTGCCCTGTGGATCCTGTAAGAGTTCAGAAATAACTGGCAGGGGATATTTAATTTCGATGGTGATCTTGTTCAGACCACAGTAGTCTATACAAAACAGACAGCTCCATGAATGCACATAAGGTTATAGTCGGCAGAGGAGGAGGATTTGAAGAAAAATGCTCTTTCCAGGTTCCCCTTTTTGACATGTATATAGAACATAGAAGGAACAGAGGATATACATCGCCATGTGGAAGAGTGGTGCCTTGTCAATCTGACGGTTATATGTACTATGAGGTGGTAAAGTTTCAAAATTCTTCTTGTCAAAAACATCCACATAACTGGCTTATGAAGGATGTCATCTCTGGAGGTTTTGAGGAATTTTAGACCTCAGGACTGAATGAGCTGTAGATAGTGTAGAGATGAGTAAATTGTTTCTAATTTTGAGAGTAAGAGGGTGAAAGAGACTAATATGCTACTCTGGGTTTATAGACAACACAGTTACATGCAAAAGTTGTGCACCACTGGTCAAAATTACTGTTACTGTGAAAAGTTAAGCGTATTGAAGATGAAATGATCGCACACTTTCAACATTTTAAGCAATATCAGTATTATTTTGGTTTTGTACAATTTTGAAGTGAAGAAAGGAAAGGCTGAAGATTATATGATCTCCAAAAAGCATAAAGTTAAAGATGACACATTTTCTTTGTATTTTAAGCAAAAACATTTTTTTTTATTTTGATCTTTTACATTTTGACTATAACTAAAAAGGAAAAGGGCTTGAAGCACCCTGCATGGTTAGTATCTAGCAGTACCCCCTTTGGGCAAGTATCACAGCTAGAAAATGCTTGTTTGAGGGATTTTCATCCATTCTTCCTTGCAAAAGTCTGACTTTTGGATGAAGGATCTTCGGCCTACTATCCCCCCACATACCTCACCAATACCTATAAATACAACAGGAGACTTGACTTGGTGTAAAGGCCGTAGCGGCCAATTTATTAATCCAATACAAAATTGTACAACTTTTCCAAGTACCGAACACAATTATATAATTATGTCATTAACCCACAAGATAAAGTGGAAAGGATCCTGGAAGGAAATCACTTCCATTCTCTTCTCGCGAACTTCCACAAATACTTTCACCATTACCCTCGGCCGCACTCACCGACCCAAGGGCACCACTCATCAAGTTCTACCCCCGTAGGGCTAACAGCCCCAACAGGAGCCCCATTTTCCAATTGACAAAAACGTCATAGGTGCACGCCCCCCAAATAGCCATTCACCTATCCTCCATTTCTTGCCTCCCAGGATCCCCTCTTTCCAGCCACCGACGAACACTTTTGACACCTCACCTGTGTTCGTCCCTCCACACACGCAATGCTGTCTCCAAGCCCTCCTGCAATCTCAGAGCCCACATATCAATCCCCACCTCATTAAGGTGGACTCCATCCGCCCTCAAAAATTGTGATGAAGCAGCCTCCAATTCTCTGTGCCGTACCACAAAACCACCTTGCCGTCGCACAAAATGCCCAACCTCCTTAATAATTTTTGCCCGAGCCTTATTTAACCGATTGACTGACCTGGCATTGCGCCACGAACAGCACGCCACAATCTCAGACCAAATTATCAACATATGCTGATACTCCACCCGCAATCGTAAAATATCAATCTTGACATCCCAAATAATGTCTCTTGAATGGCAAACACCCAAATCGTTACCTCCCGCGTGTAAGACCAAAATAACAGGGGAACGATCAAGGGACACATAAAACTGAAATTCCGGCAAAACCCTACACCACAACAAACCCCGCAACCCTATCCAGCGAACCTGTACTTCGCTGGACGGAAAACCCAACTGACGTCCATTCCTCCTAACGTCCGCTCAAAGGGCCCCCCAGTACACGTAAGAGTGTCCGAAAATCCAAGCCAAACATGCAACCGGCCCTAAAAGAAAGAACAAAACACCACATCAGTACAACCCCCTATAACCGAGTAAACACCCAGCACAACTACTAGACAACTAATGCAGGCCCATACTTGAGCCTCACGGAGACAATAAATGTGGACGAATATAAGATCTAAAACAGGCTGATTCCCATCGACCAATACGTCTGATAGCCTCCCCACCAAGGCCCCACCTGGCAGCCTCAGTAGCAGCCCCAATCCTAAAAGAATGCGACGCAAACTCCGCAGCCTGCAGACCTCCTTCCGACAAACATTTACGAAAAACAGCCACAAACTGAAACCGAGATAAGGCTGACCCGTCCTGATGCACCAACAAAGGCCCCGGTACCGATGGCCGAATGGCTTTAAATTCCGGCACACATCAAACCGGACAGACCGTCGACCCCGGCAGAGGCCGCAAAAACTAACTACAAAGTCTACCTTCCGCATCCATCTGTGACCATCTCAAAAAACACAAGAGCCCTTCCGAGCCCAACACGACATCAGCCAACTGCAAACCTCCAACACCTGCTCGGTTCCTGGAAACCAATTCCGACACCCGAAACGCGCCAAAAAACGCCAAAGAAAAAGCAGCCCGAAACAAGGCCGCCTCATAACTGGAAGCACACAAAGACTCAACATACCTGCCCAACATCAGCAACACCTCAAAAGAAACCGGGCAACGCATATCTCGCTGCACCACACTCCTCCGATAACCTTTTAACGCCTGTCTAACAATTTGCTACATCCGGCAAACCCCGCAGACACAACCAAAATGCAACCACCGCAACCCTCTTAGCCACCATAGAATAGGAAACCCCACTACTAAACGACAACCCAACAAAATACGCCAACAATACCTGAAAATCATCAGCCGATTCACAACCCCCCACCTGCTCCAACAACTGCTCCCATTGAGACCACACAGACGAATAGGCCATCCACGTACCAATACTCACAGACCGCCGTATCAATGATGAGAAGACTCCAAGGCCACGCTCCAGAGCCACTGGGGACAAGGCAGACCCGTTTCCTCCGCCCCTGGAACCAGACTGTGAAACACTGAAAACGAGAAAGAGCATCAGCCACTGAATTCTCGACCCCAGGAACATGAACAGCCACAAAACATGCGTTTAAAGACAAACCCCTCAAAACAAGCTGTCGCAACAGACGCAAAACTGGTGGTGAACTTGCCGACTGAGCATTGATTACCTGCACCACCCCCATGTTATCACAACAGAAACGCACTCGCAGATTCCGCAATTGCTCCCCCCACAATTCAGTTGCCAACACAATCGGGAACAATTCAGATAAGGCCAAATTAGTGAGGAAGCCCGCCCTCTTCCATTCATCGGGCCACGCCCCCACACTTCTTTGCCCTTGGCAAAACGCACCATACCCGCACGACCCAGACGCATCCGTAAACAATTCTAAATCAAAATTCGACACTTGCGCCTCCATCCAAACCGAACGGCCATTAATTTGAGACAAAAACCCCTCCCACATCTCCAAATCCGCTCTCACCTCGGCTGATAAGCGCACAAAATGCAAAGGAGCAGCAACCCCTGCTGTAGCCAGGGCAAGTCGCCGACAAAAATCCCGACCCATCGGAAGGATCCTACAAGCAAAATTAAGTTTGCCCAACACCGACTGAACCCGCCGCAATCGAGCCTTCTTAAGCTTCCGCAGTCCGGCCACTTCCAAAACCAAATCCGCTAACTTGTCCTCCGGCAAACGACACTCTATCCTCACAGAATCAATCACAATACCCAGAAACTTAACCGAAGTAGCCGGACCCTCCGTCTTCTCAGGTGCCAATGGAACACCAAAAACCGCCGCCACACGCTCCATAGTGTCCAACAAAACAGAACATACCTTGGACCCCGCTGGCCCCAAAACCAAAAAATCATCTAGATAATGTAATACAGAATTCCAACCCGATTCCTGTTTAACAACCCATTCCAAAAATGAGCTAAACGTCTCAAACAACGAACAAGATATTGCGCAACCCATAGGCAAGCAACAATCAACATAAAACTGACCCTCCCACCTAAAACCCAACAAATGAAAACTATCCGGATGTATAGGCAGCAAACAGAACGCCGCCTCAATATCCGTTTTCACCAATAACGCTCCTTTCCCAAAACGTCAAACCCACCTAACCTCAACCGCGACCGGCTCAGCACGAATGTCCGGCAGATCCTCCAGTCCTTCAGCACCATTCCTGGAATCCTGGCTCCATTCTCCTTCCTCCATGGACAGATGGGGCGATGACCCGCCCCCCTGCACCCACAGGGGCGGGGGACATCAACAGGAATCCTCTCCCGGCAAGGCCCACCAGCAGGTGGCCGCATACTATAATCCAGGGCCTCCATATCACCTGCCTGCTCTCTCCCCAGTCCAGGAGGCGTGGCCACACGCTCCCCCCTCTGTCCTCACAGTCGCTCCTGCAGACACCGCTCCAGACCTGCAGCCCCGCTCCCAGGTAAGCTCCTGACGCGCTCCCCGCTTCTGGTACTCAGCGGGGAGCCTGCCGCCGCCTCCACAGTGCCCTCACGCTGGTCCAGGGGGGCTTACTTCACTAGAAGTTCACCACTGCTCCACCCTTTCCTTTTCCCCAGTCTTAAATATATGGCGGGAAAATTAACCCCGCCCTTTCCTGCCTAACACCCACCTCCCAGATTTCCCTCACTAATTAACCCCTTCTATGCCTACCTTCCCCTAAGTCAAGCCGCATTTCACTACGGCTGCGCCCCGTTTCATTGCTATTCTTCCAGTTCTGTAAGATGCTTGGGCCGTCTTGCCTGCACTGCTCTTTTGAGGTCTTTCCACAGAATGTCAATGATGTTCAGATCAGGGGACTGTGAGGGCCATGGTAAAACCTTCAGTTTGCACCTTTTCTAGTAATCTGTTGTAGATTTTGAAGTGTGTTTAGGAACATTAATCATATGTAGAAGTCATCATCTTTTCAAGTTCAGCTTTTTTACATTTGATGTTATGTTTACTTCCAGAATTTGCAGGAATTTAATTGAATGCATTCTTCCCTCTACCCGTTAAAATGTCCCCAGTGCCATTGGCTGCAACACAAATCCAATGCATGATAGATCCATCCCCATGCTTAATGGTTGGAAATGTGTTCTTTGAAATTCCATGCCCTTTCTTCTGCAATCATACTGTACCTTTGCTAAATATGGCCAGAGTTCTATTTTAACCTCGTCGGTCCACAAGACTTGTTTCCAAAATGCATCAGGCTTGTTTACATGTTCTTTTGCAAATTTCTGATACAGAATTTTGTGGTGAGGATGCAGGAGAGGTTTTCTTCTGATGACTCTTCCATGAAAGCCATATTTGTGCAGGTGTTGCTAAACAGCAGAACAATGTACCACAACTCCAGAGTCTGCTAAATCATCCTAAGGCTTCATTCACACGTCCGTATGTCATTGCGGATCCGCAAAACACGGACACTGGCCATGTGCATTCCACATTTTGCGGACCACACATGGCCGGCTCTAGAAATGCCTGTTCTTGTCCGTGGCTGCGGACAAGAATAGGACATGTTCTATTTTTTTGCGGGGCCACGGACCAGAAGTGCGGATGCGGACGGCACACTGTGTGCCGTCCGCATCTTTTGTGGCCCCATTGAAAATGCGGACACATTATCATGATGTGTGAATGTGAAAGGTATTTTGTAGTCAAGCAGGGGTTCTGATTTGCCTTTCTACCAATCATACGAGCAGCTGTCTGTGAAATGTTTCTTGGACTTCCAGACCTTCTCTTGGGCGCATGTTATACTGGCACATCATGGGGGGCACTATGAGGGCATCTACTGGAGGAATTTATACTGGCACATCTGGGGGCATCTACTGGGGCATTTATACTGGCACCTCATGGGGGACACTATGTTGGCATCTACTGGGGGCATTTATACTGGCACATCTGGGGGCATTTACTCTGGCACATCATGAGGGACTATTAGTGTCAGGGGCATTATTTGCTGGATGTAGTTATTTTAGGGCAGTGTATGCCAATAATTATTGAAGGGCACTATCTGTGTGGTACTCGTATTATCAGGAGGTTTATCTGTTTCTGCTGGATATTATTGGGAAACACAGTGGGCACAGTATTGTGGGCACTATATGTGTGGTACTAGCATTTTCAGGTGTACAGTTTCTGTAGTATAGTATTGGGGAGCACAGCGGCCACAATATTGGAGGTGGCAGGATGAGTTGTTCAGAAGGTAGGAGGATGATGGAAAAGTAGGAACCTAAGGTGTCTTTTTGTCAAACTGCAGAAATGATAGATGGGTGAAAAATCATCATGGCGGTCGGGTCTGAAAGGAAAATATGAGGAAAGAGGAACGTCTGCATCAGAAAAGAAGTCACTGGATGTAAGAGGTATGTGGCGCTGTATTCTGGATAGCACTGAATATAATGTGTATGCAAATATGTCTTTAGTGCTAGGTAAAAATGTGTATAAAATGTATATGGTATAGGTATATCTACTGTAAGTGTAGCCTATGTATAATTTATATACTGTATGGTGTATCATATATGGGTGTATGTCAGGAATAAGGTCCACCTAATCCTTAGTCATTATAATGTTTGCAGTGATATTATGTATTTATGGTTATATGTCGTAGTGTAACATATGCTGGTGTGATTTACATATCTATACAGTGTGTATTTATGTATTTGTAACTTCTGTATTACAAGGCCAGCAGCCATGTTGGGGGTAATTGATTTATGAATGATTTTAAGGCTGCAAAGACAGACTCAAGCTGTCTGCCTCGTTCCTGGGAAACAGCCAAACTGCTCCCTTGGACGTAGTTAACACTGAGTTGTTGACAAGGATGGGCCAGTTTGCTGACCACACGTCAGGACAAGAGACTGCAGACTCCCCGGGCCATTTCGTCAGCGGGTGGTTCCTAACCAGAGACTGAACAATAATTTGTAGTCCTTCATAACTTGTTCAGGAGGGGGCAGATGTCTCCAGAATCCAGCTCATCACCTCTGGTATGATGGGGGCATTGCATGGACACCAGACATGGCATATCAACTCGCCCTCCTTTTCCTAAAAGAAGGATCTTACCTTTCAAGCATCCTGGACGTGTCTCGTTTGATATGCTAGGACTCATGTGCCATCCAGTACACACTTTGCAACCTGTAATGCCTCTCATACACCATCCATTGCCCCTCTGCCATCCAGTACAACTTTGCCACCAGCAATGCCCCTCATGCACCATCCAGTGCCTCCTTTGCCATTCACATTGCCCCTTGTGTGCCATCCAGTGCCCCCTTTGCCATCCACAGTGCCCTCATGTACCACCCAGTGCCTCCTTTGCCATCCACAGTGCCCCTTGTGTGGCATCAAGTGTCCCTCATGTGCCCTCCAGTGCCTACTTTAACATCCACAGCATAACGATCAGCCTCTGTGGCTGTTCGCTATGCAGAGACTCATACAGAGCGCTTACATCACACTGTGTATGAGTCAGTACAGGCTTCTCATAGAAGCCTGTACACTCAAAAGACAGCCGGGTCTCAGCGCATGCGCAGTAGTGTGCAGGCATCAGGACCTGGGAAGGGCACCAGGAGGCAATGACATCTCTTGTCTTCAGAGAGGAAGACAAGAAGACTGAGATGGATCAGAAGACCTGAAAACGCTGCAGAAGCAGTCATGTGACCGCGAAGAAGATCCCGCGAACCACTGCACTGTGGAGGGTACATAAGCCTTTATTATTCTTGCCTCCACAGGTCATTATAATGCCCTAAATTTAAAGTAGGGGCCCGAAAAACCCTTTAATCCGTTCTGTAGGTACTGTGCCATCAGTATTACAGGCAGTTGTAATTTATCGCCATCTATATCACTGTGCAGGGCACCAAGATTTGTAGCTAATCCCTTCTGTTAGCCTTGAAATTACTGTGCATCAGTATTAAAAGGTCAGTAAAAGCTTTAGGTCTAATTTATCGACGTGGATTTAAGATTCAAGTAGTGGCTCCATGACAGAGTGGGGACCGTGGTGGCAGCAGCAGCAGTGACAGTAACCATGACAATAGTGGCCCAGTGACAGGGTGGGGAAGATGGCAGTAACTGTGACAATAGTAAACCCATGACAGTGTAGTCATGAGTACGTAGTGGGGGCAGCAACAGTGGCACTGTTTTTCTGATCCGTCAAAAGAACATAAAACAAAAAAAACTATTCTATATTTTGAGTATGCATAAAGCCTCTTTCTGATGGTCAGTATTTTGTCAGCGTTTTGCATCAGTATTTGATAAGTTATTGTAAGCCAAAAACAGGAGTGGGTCCAAAACAGAGAGATAATGTAATGGAATTATTTGCATCTCATCTGTGTTTTGGACCCACTCCTGCTTTTGGCTTACAAAACATGATCAAATACTGATACAAAACATTGACCAAACACTGACTAAACTAAAACGCATTAGCTACGATGAATTTGGGTCGAGTTGGTGGAGTGATTTGTGTGGCTCATTCCAATAACCAACAACACTCCTCCTGTATGGCAATAAATCAGCTGTTATGTTCGATCTATCCAGTAAGTTTGGCCCATCTGGTTTTAACCCAAATACATGTTGAAAGCAAAATACCATTAAGTTTAAAGTTTGTAGGAATCTAGGACCTTATGGACCTTATGGAGGGATCCACAAGAGCTAAAATATCATTGCACTGCACAATGAAGTAGAATTTATTTAAAATTTTTCATGGCTGTCAGAATATGGTAGCTAGGAATGATTAATTTGGGTCCAGTTGGTGGAGCAATTTGTCTGGTAATACCAAACGATTGCCATAAAGACACAGATTAATTTTTTAGATAAAAGAACGTGTTAGCTATAATGAATTTGGGTCGAGTTGGTGGAGTGATTTGTGTGGTTCATTCCGATAACCGGGCACTGTGGAGGTCACTGTTAAAGGGGGGTTCACTGTGGAAGTTACTGTTAAGGGGCAGGCTGCTGTGGAGGTCACTGTTAAAGGGACGTGCACTGTGGAGGTCACTGTTAAGGAGGCAGGGTACTGTGAGGTCACTGTTAAGGGAGCAGGGTACTGTAGCAGTCAGTGTTAAAGGGACGGGTGCTGTGGAGGTCTCTGTTAAAGGGGCAAGGAACAAAGGGGAGGGTCCCTATGGAGGTCAGTTTTAATGGGTGGGGTGCTGTAGAGGTCACTGTTAAGGAGGTGGGCCCCTGAGAAGGTCACTGTCAAGGGAGTGGGGTGCTTTGACACTCACTGTTAAAGGAGTGGGCTGCTGTGAAGATCAAAGTTAAGGGGATGGGCTGCTGTGGAGATCCCATTTTAAGGAGGCGGGGCACTGTGGGGGTCGGTGTTATGGGGTGGGGTGCTGTACAGATCACTGTTAAGGGGAGGGTCCTCTGAAAAGGTCACTGTCAAGTGAGTGGGGTGCTGTGAAACTAACTGTTAAATGGGCAGGCTGTTGGGAAGGTCAAAGTTAAGGGGCTGCTCTGGAGGTCCCAATTTAAGCAGGCAGGGCACTGTGGGGGGGGGGGGGGTCAGTGTTAAGGGTTGGGGGCTGTGGAGTTCACTGCTAAGGGGTCGGGGTGCTGTAGAGGTCACTGTTATGGGGTATACTGTCTATATCTTTTAGTGACACACACAAACATGAAATGAAATAGATGAAATATACCCGTCCTTCTGCTAGCCTCTTATCTATGTGGCCTGATACAACCAGTTTGGGGGTGTTTATTTCATATTAAAAGTACTTCCATTTATTCTTATTTACAGTATGTCAGAAGAACTGGTGCAGGGGTTCACAGAGGCAGCGGTAGCAGGCAACCAGCACAGAGTGGTGGTGGGAAAATGCCATGCTTGGTGGTGTGGCAATTTTTCATCAAGCCACCGGAGGACGTCAGCATGGCAATTTGCAGAATCTGTGGGCAGAAGGTGAAGCGTGGCCAGGGTGCCAATGTTGGCAACACGGCCCTGCATCAACACATGCAGCGTCACTATAAAGTGGCCTGAGAAAACTGTGACTCTAATGTAGTGTTACAGCCTGAGGCAGCAACCGCTGCATCACCCAGTGGCCCGCACCCCTTTTCCTCCAGTCAATCGCTCCACCACCTCAGCAGAGGGGAGCTGTGTTTCCTTCCCATCATCTACTGGTCCTGATGCTCCTGCTCCTCCTACTCCCCGTCATTCATTTTGTCAGCAATCAATCCCAGAGACGATTCCAAAAAGACAACAGTATGCATGCACTCATCTAATGGTGCAGAAGCTGAATGTGCTCCTGGCCAAGTTGCTGGTACTAGAGTCCCTCCCTTTCCACATGGCGGACTCTGCACCTTTCAGAGAACTGATGGCTCATGCCAAGCCAAGGTGGAGAGTCCCAAACCATAATTACTTCTCCAAAAAAGCAGTACCAGCCCTGCACACTTATATCGAACAGAAGGGGGGCCAGTCCTTGAGCCTGTCGGTGTATGCTAAAGTTCATGGCAGCACCGACGTGTGGAGCTGTAACTCCTGTAAATGTGGTTCCTGACCAGGCAAACCAGCAACTTGGCCAGGTTGCTGGTGGTCCTGCACCAATGTCCTCCACTCAGGGGGCAGGAGACGTGGCACCTACATCTCACGGCCACCTGAGCCCTTTGGGGGCTGAACTGGAGGAGGAGGAGGACATTCAAGTGCAAGCAATGTATACAGAAATGGTTGTTTTTTTCTGCAGAAGTGACAAGAGAGGAGGATCAGGAGGAGGTTGAGGGTGATAAGGAAGACCAGGCAAATGACCCTGAGACACAGTGGCAGTATACAGTGGAGATGGAAGCAGGGAGTCCCTCTGAGTCCCTTGCGCAAATGGCCTGATGCATGCTCAGTTGCTTGCGTAGTGACAGCCGAATTGTCATAATTACACTAAACTGTGTAAAATAATTAACACAGAAGAGGACAGTATACTGCTACAAATGGATCTGTCTAGATTGTAGGCTTGGGCAGAGAAGTGGCAGATGAGGTTTAACACTGACAAATGTAAGCTTATGCATATGGGAAGGAATAATACAAGTCACCAGTACATACTAAATGGTAAAACACTGGGTATCACTGACATGGAAAAGGACTTAGAAATTTTAGTGAACAGCAAACTAAGCTGTAGAAACCAGTGTCAGGCAGCTGCTGCCAATGCCTATAAGATAATTGGTTGCATCAAAAGGGGCACAGATGCCCATGATGAGAACATAGTCCTGCCACTTTACAAATCACTACTCAGACCAAACATGGAGTACTGTGTACAGTTCTGGGCTCCTGTGAACAAGGCAGACATAGCAGAGCTGGAGAGGGTTCAGAGAAGGGAAACTAAAGTAATAACTGGAATGGGTGGACTACAGTGCTGAGAAAGATTATCAAAATTAGGGTTAGTTGCTAAGGGAAGAGCTAATAACTATGTATAAATATATCAGGGGTCAGTACAGAGATCTCTCCCATCATCTATTTATCCCCAGGTCCGTGACATCCACAGCGCCCTCCCCTTTAACTGCGACCTCCACAGCAGCTAGGGTGGCCACTGTCTTCACCCCAGAAAGCCGGACCTCACCAGCCATGCCCCCAAATGTGAAGCCACGCCCCCGGTCCCCATTAAGCCACACCCCTAAACATGAGGCCACACCTTCTTTCTCAGTGAAGACACAGAAGAGAAGCTGTCTGAGCGTGAGCTACTGAAAGGGTGGACATCCCTGCGTCCATCCAGGCACTGCGCCGGACAGAGGACAGGGAGCCAGAAAACCGAACTGTCCAGCCTAAAACTGGACATCTGGCCACATCAGCCTGCACCAAGGGCGGCCAGAGGTCTGGTTTTAGGCTGGACAGTCTGGCTTTCAGACTCCCTGTCCTCCATCATGCGTGGGACCTGGACGGACACAGGGTTGTCCTTTTGAACAGCTCACTCTCAGACAGCAGCACTGTATAATCTGAGCATGAGCTGCAGGGAGAAAGTCACCCTCCCTCCCCTGCAGCTGACAGAAGTTGATTTTTACCTTCATTTTTTTCAATCCCCGTCGGCTGCGGAGTGGAAGGGGTGTGGCCTGACCGAGTCATGGGCATGGTGTAGCGGGACCTAGGGGTGGGCTTTTAAGTCCTTTTGTTGAGGGTGTCCTGAATTACAGGTCGATGCCATGGTAATTTATGAGGAAACACAGTGGGCAGCAGTGGAAGAAAACATCTTTTGTTACTACTGAACGGTAAATATGTGAAATTTACATTATATTAGATAATGATTGATGATGAGTTAGTCTAAAACATAAGTTATATTTATGGCAACCAGAATACCCCTTTAAGAGTGTCATCCACAGCGCTCTGCCCCTTTAAAGCTGACCTACAGCAGTGAACTGGCTGGGTTGTTATGGAAACATGGTGTGAAACTGTCTGTATGTGAAAGCTAAGAGCCTGCGAGCTTCTATTGGCTGATAAGGGTCATATGACCAGGCTTCTATTGGCTAATGCATTTTTTGGGAATATCTCAGGAACGGTTCATCCTGGAGAGCTGAGACCCTTTCTAAAACCTTCCTGGACACCTGATGTACCTGTGTGCCAAATTTCGTGATTGTAGCTGTGACGGTGCAGATTCCTTTAGCGGACATACACACATACATACATACACTCAGCTTTATATATTAGATCATTAAAAAGATCTTTGAACTGTCCATTCATATATTTGTATATTGGCATTCGGCTTATCTCCCCTAAGCTGTATCCTCAATATTAAACAAACCCATATTTGATAACCTGTCTTGGTACTGTAATCCACCCAAGCCTTTTACACTGGTTGTACTCCTCTGGAACTGCTCTAGTTCAGCTATGTTCTTGTTATGTTATACACAATACTCAATGTGTGATCTGACTAGTGATTTGTGTTGGATTGCAGCAGTCTTCAAGTCATGCCACAGCTTCTCAATTGGATTGATGCCTTGGTTTTAACCCTTAGACTCCCAGCGCCGTACATGTACGGCGCAAAAAGCCAGGACGCAGGAGCTGCTCCCGTCTGATCAGCGGCGGGAGTCCGGCTGTGCCCAGGTGCCGGACCCCTGCTGAATGCGCCAGCATCGGTGAAAACACAGATGCCGGCGCATTAACCCTTCATGTGCCGCGGTCAGCACTGAAGGATGCAGGATGGCGAGCGGGGGGCCATCGCATAGCAGCCCGATGACTTCCTTAGGCATCGTGGCTGCTATCCCTGCGTGCCTGTGCGATCCAGCCCCCTGGATCGCACAGGAAGCAGGCTGTAAGTGTATTACACTGAGTAATACACTTACAGCCAATGCATTACAATAGAAAAGTATTGTAATGCATTGTAGGGGATCAGACCCCCAAAAGTTAAATAAAGTGGAAAAATAAGTTAAAAAAAAGTTTCCTAAAAAAATAATAATAAAAGTTTCAAGTAAAAAAAAACGCCATTTTCCCAAAAAAAGTTTAAAAAAATTGTAAAAAAAAGGTAAAAAAGAAAGATAAACATATTAGGTATCGCCGCGTCCGTATCAACCGGCTCTATAAAAATATCACGTCATCCACCCTGACAGGTGAACGCAGTAAAAACAAAAAACAAAAAAAACGTGCCAAAACAACCATTTTTTTTCCCTCTTGCCTCACAAAAAGTGTAATAGCAGGCGATCTGTTACAGGGGGAAGAGTTTCCCCATAGATATTTGCCCCTATATATATATATATATATGTATTTAATCCTAGTAGTGAGAAGGCCAAGATACATAGTATTCACTTCACTCTATTCAAAGCCCCCCTCCTGTAGGAATGCCATATGCCTGCTGGGGTATGGGGGAAGACAATAGGGCCATATGTTGACAGTATCATAGGTATGTTAAACTATGGTTCAATAGACCTTTTGTCTCAATAGGTGTGATGCACTTCCCTCTATCTTAAACTGATAGCAGGAACTTTCAGGCGGGCGCTACAATGGCCGGAGACATGGAGGCTGATGAGATCAAAAGAAAGTAGATCCGTGGCCTAACAGCAGAAGGTTCCCTGTAGGGGGTGTTAGGCTAGTATCACTACACCTCACTGCTTTCACCTGAAGGGGGAGGGGGCTTAGATATACAATATAGCCAACTTTGGGGGCCAGAAAAGGCAGTCTCCTGAATGAGTCACCTGAAGGAAGATGGGGGAAAGGTCGCCATGACAGAGTTCCAGCAAGGATTGGTCTAAGTATCCCAAGAGCCCCTAACCCCTCTCTCTCTCTCTCTCTCTCTCTCTCTCTCTCTCTTACCAATCCTATACCCCTAATTCCCTTCTGCCTCTATACTTACCCTGCATCCTGACCCCTGCACTACATCCCCAATCTTCCATGATTAGGGAAAGTTAGCCATAGGTGGGGGGAGGGTAAAAGTATATTGGTGTGTGTATGTGAGTGTGGGTGGGAAAAATAAGTAGGTGTTGGTTTTTATTATATTATTGTTTTATTGTGTGATTTGTGTAACTTTAGCATAGTGTATAATAAATAACTTGTTGTATTAACACTGTTTCATTTCTGTTATACAAGCACAGTAATAATATAATTGTAATAGTACGTTGTAAAGGAACAGGGAAACGTTACAGTTAAGGTACAGATTAATACAATACAGTCTAGCGTGAGTGTGTTGAGACTGTGTTGTATTATAATATTGATGGTTGAAGTCAGATCTGACGCTGTTATCAATATTGTACCTTAACGGAACATTATAGGAGGAAATCATATTAATAATACCGTACTGATAGCCACGTGAGTGAATATTGGTACGGGCGTTATTAATAGAAAATATTAATATTCACGTTAGAATATTAATATTAGTTATGAATATTAATTCTTAATATTTAATAGAAATATTGATATATTAATGTTCATATCTCCTTCTTCACGATCAAAAAGGCGTATTTATCCCAAAATGGTACCAATCAAACCGTCATCTTGTCCAGCAAAAATTATACCCTACCTGAGACAATCGCCCGAAAAATAAAAAAATATGGCTCTCTGAAAATGGCAACACAAAAAAAAGATTTTATTCTGTTCAAAAATAAATCTAATGTGTAAAACTTTCCAAAAATAAAAAAGTTAGACATATTGGGTATCGCCGCGTCCGTAACAACCTGCTGTATAAAAATATTACATGAGATGGCCCCCCAGGCGAATGCTGTAAAAAAAAAATAAAAAAAACTATGCCCTAACAGCCATTTTTTTCACCTTGCCTCACAAAAAGTGTGTAATACCACACGATCAAAAATGCCTATTTACCCCAAAATGGTACCAATCAAACCGTCATCTCGTCCCGCAAAAAATGAGCCCCCACATAAGACAATAACTCAAAAAAATAAAAATCAATGGCTCCCGCAAACCAATCCATCAAAATTTGTGTTGTAAAATCCAGGCGCTCCTTCTGTTCTGAGTCCTGCCATGTGCTCCCACAGCAGTTTTCCACCACATATGGGGTGTTGCCGTATTCAGGAGAAAATGGGTAACAAATTATGGGGTGCTTTTCTCCTGTTACCCCTTGTGAAAATGAAAAATTTGGGGCTAAAGCCACATTTTATTGGAAGAAATGAAACTTTTCATTTTCACAGCCAAGTGTTTCCAAATTCCGTAAAACACTTAGGGGGTCAAAGTTGACAGTACCCCCCTTAATATATTCGTTGAAGGGTGCAGTTTGCAAAATGGGGTCACTCTTTGAGGGTTTCCACTGTAGGGGTACGTCAGGGTCTCTCAATTACAAAATGGTGCCTAAAACTATTCTAGCAAAATCTGCCCCAAAAATCCATATGGCGCTCCTTTCCTTCTGACCACTGCCACAAACCCATAGAGACGTTTACCACCACATATGGGGTATTTCTGCAAACTGCAAAATCAGAGCAATGTATATTAGTAACATAGTAACATAGTTTGTAAGGCCGAAAAAAGACATCTGTCCATCCAGTTCAGCCTGTTTTCCTACAAGTTGATCCAGGGGAAGGCAAAAAAAACCCTGTGAGGTAGAAGCCAATTTTCCTCACTTTAGGGGGAAAAATTCCTTCCCGACTCCAGTCAGGCAATCAGAATAACTCCCTGGATCAACGACCCCTCTCTAGTAACTATAACCTGTAATATTATTACCCTCCAGAAATACATCCAGGCCCTTCTTGAACTCTCTTAGTGAACTTACCATCACCACCTCCTCAGGCAGAGAGTTCCATAGTCTCACTGCTCTTACCGTAAA
This sequence comes from Rhinella marina, assembly GCA_900303285.1. NCBI lineage: Eukaryota > Metazoa > Chordata > Amphibia > Anura > Bufonidae > Rhinella > Rhinella marina. The sequence goes on along the minus strand of ONZH01005136.1, from coordinate 230,554 downwards.
GAATCCTCTTCTATGTTTATGTACAAACCTTCTTTCCTCCAGACGCAGAGGATGTCCCCTCGTCACAGTCACAGTCCTCGGGATAAATAGATGATGGGAGAGATCTCTGTACTGACCTCTTATATATTTATACATAGTTATTAGATCTCCCCTCAGTCGTCTTTTTTCTAACGTGAATAACCCTAATTTTGATAATCTTTCTGGGTACTGTAGTCCACCCATTCCAGTTATTACTTTAGTTGCCCTCCTCTGAACCCTCTCCAGCTCTGCTATGTCTGCCTTGTTCACAGGAGCCCAGAACTGTACACAGTACTCCATATGTGGTCTGACTAGTGATTTGTAAAGTGGCAGGACTATGTTCTCATCACGGGCATCTATGCCTCTTTTGATGCAACCCATTATCTTATTGGCCTTGGCAGCAGCTGTCTGACACTGGTTTCTGCAGCTTAGTTTGCTGTTCACTAAAATTCCTAGGTCCTTTTCCATGTCAGAGTTACCCAATACTTTACCATTTAGTATGTACTGGTGACTTGCATTATTCCTTCCCATATGCGTAACCTTACATTTGTCAGTGTTAAACCTCATCTGCCACTTTTCTGCCCAAGCCTCCAGTCTATCCAGATCCTGCTGTAGCAGTGCACTGTCCTCCTCTGTGTTAATTACTTTACACAGTTTAGTGTCATCTGCAAAAATTGATATTTTACTGTGCAAGCTTTCTACAAGATCATTAATAAATATATTGAAGAGAATAGGACCCAATACAGACCCCTGTGGTACCCCACTAGTGACAGTGACCCAATCTGAGTATGTACCGTTAATAACCACCCTCTGTTTTCTATCACTAAGCCAGTTACTTACCCACATACAGACATTTTCTCCCAGGCCAAGCATTCTCATTTTGTATACTAACCTTTTATGTGGTACCGTGTCAAACGCTTTGGAGAAGTCCAAATATACGACATCCATTGAGTCGCCGCGGTCAAGTCTAGAACTTACCTCCTCATAGAAACTGATTAAATTGGTTTGACATGACCGATCCCTCATGAAGCCATGCTGATATGGAGTTATTTGCTTATTTTCATTGAGGTACTCCAAGATAGCATCTCTCAGAAAACCTTCAAACTACCCACAACAGAAGTTAAACTTACCGGCCTATAGTTTCCAGGCTCTGTTTTTGGACCCTTTTTGAATATTGGCACCACATTTGCTATGCGCCAATCCTGTGGAACACTCCCCGTCAGTATAGAGTCCTTAAATATCAGAAATAAGGGTCTGTCGATTACATTACTTAATTCTCTTAGGATACGGGGGTGTATGCCATCTGGTCCTGGTGATCTGTCTATTTTAATATTTTTAAGACGTTGCTGCACCTCTTCCTGGGTCAGAGAGGACACTTTTAAAGGGGAATTTACTTTTATACTCTGCATTTCATCTGACATTTTATTTTCCTCAGTGAATACAGTGGAGAAAAAGTTATTTAGTAGCTTCGCTTTCTCCTCATCGCTCTCTGCTACTCCCCCCTCATTACTCTGTAAGGGGCCGACACCTTCAGGTTTATACTTTTTAGTATTTATATAATTGAAGAACATTTTAGGGTTAGTTTTACTCTCTTTGGCGATTAATCTCTCAGTCTCTAGTTTGGCTGTTTTTATGTGTCTTTTACATATTCTATTTTTTTCCTTATAGTTTTTCAATGCTTCCTCACTCCCCTCCTGTTTTAGTGATTTAAATGCTTACTTTTTGTCATTTATTGCTTATTGAAGTTTAGCTGTTAACCCTTGCTGTGTTGCAAGAAAAAAATTATTAACGTAAATAATCTTCCAAAAAATTGAAATTTCAAAATTTCACTTCCATTTTCCTTTAATCCTTTTCCTTTTAATTAAGGGTTAATAAAGTTTGTAACATCAGTTTTTTTATAATTTGAGGGATGTAGTTTCTAAAATGGGGTCATTTATTAGTGTTTTCCATTAGGTAAGCCTCCCAAAATCACTTTATAACTGAATTGGTGTGCAAAAAAATGGTTTTGGAAATTTTGATGAAAATTTGAAACATGGCTTCTAAACTTCTAAGGTTTCTCACGTCCAAAAAAAGTAAAATTACATTTATAAAATGATGCCAACATAAAGTATACATATGGGGAATGTAAAATAATAACTATTTTTGGAGGAATTACTATGTATTTTGAAAGTAGAGAAATAGAATTTTGAAATTTGCTAATTTTTCAAAATTTTTGCTAAATTTGGTATTTTTTTATAAATAAAAATGAAATATTTTGCCACAAATTTACTACTATCGTGAAGCACAATATGTGACGAGAAAACAATCTTAGAATGGCCTGGATAAGTAAAAGCGTTCCAAAGTTATTACCACATAAAGTGACACATGTCAGATTTGCAAAAATCGGCCTGGGATTTAAGGTGAAAAGTGGCTTGGTACTGAAAGGGTTAAGTAGGCCATTCCAAGACAGAGAGTTTATCATAACATGAACTTTTAAAGTCGGTTTTGCTGGAGTTTGCACTTCCACCCTTTCATTGGAGTTAGATTCAGATAATTTTTGGGACTTTTTAAAAAGTCTCAGTTGATAAATCTGGTTTGACGCAATCTGCTTGACAGACTAACAACTCCCACTTTCTTACCATCTTTTCAGAACTAGAGTGAGCTGAGTAAAAATGCAAAAAGTAGTAAACCCTGTAGGCAAGTAAGCCCAAAAGTTTTTAAAGCCCTATTTTAAAACTTTTTAATGCCAGGATTCTTGAGTGCCAGACTTGATAAATGTTTCACCTTAAATGACTCCAGTTTAGCAGTATGGTTACCTGAGAGAGCAGATTTGTAATGCCACAGCGACTGGAGCTCATACCTAATATCCCTATGTCAGGCAAATTTCATTTTAAACATATATTTTTTAAAGTGCCCTGCTTACACATGGAGAACAGATGTTGAACAGGTTAGATACTGAATGTTGTTCAGGACCCCAGTGCTGCACAAAAAAGGGACTAATCACTAGACCACTATAGGACTATGCTTTGTATTTATAAAAAGAAAAAAATGATTCTTACCCCTCTATCAAAGTCGTATTCATAGTATGTGATCTTGCTCTCTGTGAGTACAAACAGCCTCTTCTTGTAGTTTAGAGGTGATGTCTTACGTTTTTGCTGTGATCTCTTCAAAAAAATACTCTCCAGGATACTAGCAGTAGCTGTGGCCATGGTTTATATTTCTTAATTGCTGTATGAATGACAGGAACATTTTAGTTGTTTAACTTTACAGTAAATGTGTATTTCAGAATTAAAGGGGTTGTCCAAGTTCTGGAAAAAAAATATAGCACTGTAAATCTGATGGGTAGCAATATATAACTAAGTTCAGCAAGTTTTAGGCAAAAAAAAAATCTATATTTCCTCATTTCCCTGGTTCTCTTCTGGCCTTTGTTTACATGCAGTAATAACAATCTCTGCCCTTCCCCCCTTCTCTGCAAAGGCAGTGAATATAAGTGCTGTGAGTACATGTCTGCCTGCTGGGATACTCAGCAGCATGTTGTTTGTGTAGGACTACAAGTCCCAGCTGTACAATGACACTGCTGATACACACAGGAAATTTTCCCTACCTGTTCTTGTACAATTCCTCTATAGCTCCTTGCCCAGCATTTGTCTCCTCTCACTGCTGCAGCTATTATTTGTTGTAAAGCCTTGAGCCCTCAGTGTGTTCTGGCTGAAGGGGTTAATGTTTTATCTGAAGGTATCCAGGGAGAGAGCAGATAGCAGGAGCCCGGCAAAGAAAGGGGGCGTGGCCAGTGACGTCTCGTGTACAGACTGTTATCTGAACTCTGAGGTTTGTACACGAAACATCACAGACCAGGGAGATAAGGTGACATCACAGGTCATGTGACCCTCAGTCAACTCTGAGAAACCAGCAGCTTTAGAAACACAAAGTATATGGGAAAGTTGTTATACCTGACAAGTTAGAAACATATAAAGAACAAAAAAATAACTCGGACAACCCCTTTAATAGATGACAAACAGAATGTATTAAAGGAAATGTGTCATCAGAAAAATTAAATTGTTAAAAACATGTTTTTATGACATAGTGCTGCCACCATGGTTTGGTAAAACATTCCCTTTACAGCATCTTGCCTCACTCAAAAGATCAGAGTTTTTTAAGGAAAAACAACCTACTCATTCTTATTTTTTGTAGGTCTTACCAACACCAATTGAACTTATCATTCACATAAATGCCCAGATACTTGCAAGGCTGGGGTCACATCTGCGCTTTTAAACTTCTGGCAGAGGAACAGACTGCTGAAATTTACCGTATACCCACTCACTTTAATGGGATCCAGCCGCTGTCTGGCTGGACAAAAAACTGCTGCGAATAGTATTTTTTATCCAGCTGAAAGCCAGTATGTACGCCAGATACAGTGAATTCCAGCGGTCTGTTCTGCCGGAACACATTGCTGAAATTAACAGCGCAGATGTGAACCCAGCCTAACTGTATAATCTCCTTCCCCTTATCAAAAGTCACAGTCAATTGCTTTGTCTTCACCACATTTAATACCAGTCCATATCTCCTACATCATTCCACAAATTCCCTTACAAGTTGCCTATATTCCAATTGTTCACCTTCTTTAATACAACCAACAACAACAGTAAAGTAGCAAGCTTTTGTAAAAGGTATAGGTCAGACTTGTACTGAAAATCAGCAGTATATAAACAGAATAATATTGGACATAAAACTGTTCCCTGAAGCACACCAGTGCCGCACACCTGGATGTCTGAGGTAGACGTACCCAGCCAAACAAACTGAGGTCTGTTTACTAAATAATTAAAGGGGTTAGCCACTTTCTGGAGGTTACTGCTGACAAATGTGTAGGTAAGATGACTATATGGCACTTAATAATATAGCCTATGCACCACTTTCTATATTTCAGATACTATGCTCCCTTGTTGGTCAAGTCTTTTGTGCTCACCACATGGAATTCCTGTCCATAAAATGGCTTTTGATGGAGGGTCATGTGACCAGGCAAATCACCTCCATGTGATATCTCCTCCAATTAAATACACTACACCTGCCACCTGCACACGTTCTGTTGGGAGTTTAGTGCAGATACAGTGTTTTACAATGCAGGAGACATCACATGGAGGTGATTTGCCTGGTCACCTGACCTTCCATCAGCAGTGATTTTACAGACAAGACCTCTGTGGACAGCATAAAAGACTTGGCAAGCAAGGGGGCATACTGTATGAAATATAGAAAATGGAGCAGAATTTCAACAAAAGTTATATTAGTAACTGCCATATAGTCATCTTATATACACATTGGTCACAAGTAGCCAGAGATCGGCCATCCCCTTTAACAATCCAATTTATCTTTGACGATGCAAGCACCATTTATCATCATTTGGTGAGGAAAACCCTGGACTCATACAAGGCCATGTTTCTCTCCTGGTTGAGTTAGAAAAATGGAATTAAATCATTCTGTCAAAAATACTTTGCTGGATGCAACCACTGACCATTTCTCTTCAACATTGTTTTCTCAAAATTTGCATTTCCACACCTTTAGAGTAATTAAGCAGGCATCATCCTTATGATGCTTGCTCTACTTACAATGCATTTGGAAACTCTTCAGACCCTTTCACTTTTTTACATTTTGGTATGTTGTGGCCTTGTGCTAAAATAAAAAAATCAACACTGCTCATGGCATCTGATGCTTCAATTGAGGCCTTTCAGAGGTTAATCAATTTTAAAAAAAATACATACTCACGTTATCCATTTGCTCATGGAGAGGCCGTCCTGGCCATCTTGATTGAAGACACTGTGCAAAATCTTCCGCAGTGACGTGATGATGTCAATGACGCCACCCCACGTGAGATTTCACACTGTATCTTCAATAAAAATGGCCACAAAGGCCTCTCTGTGAGCAAATGGGTGAGGTGAGTATGTTGGGGGGTTTTTATCGTCATTTCAGGAAAAATAGATTTATTAACACAAAGTGCGAGGCAATTCGGCTTTAAGGTAAATAAAATTTTACCTGAAATTCATATAGAAATCAAGTAGTATGGCTTTGATTCGCTCAACACTAATGACCAAACTTAAATTAGAATGTTTGAATTCTTTGCTAATTTATTGCAAAGGGAAACTAAACCCTTTACTCAGTACTTAGAAGAAGAACCTTTGGCAATGATTACAGCCTTCAGTGTTCTTGGGTATGGTGCCACAAGGTTTGCACCACCTGGATTTGGGGATTTTCTACCAAAACTTATTTACAGATCCTCTCAAGATCTAGAAGGTTGGATGGGGACCATCGGTGTAAAGCCATTTACAGGTTTCTCCAGAGATTTACAGAGTTGTCCACAAGCTATTCCTTTATTGTCTTGGCTGTGTGCTTAGGGCTACTGTCTTGTTGGAAGGCAAATTTTCTGCCCATTTTGAGGTCCAGAGCACTCTGGTTCAGATTTTCATTAAGAATTTCTGTACTTTGCTACATTCAGCTTTCTCTCAACCGTGACCAGTCTCCCTGTCCGAGCCGCTCAAAAACACCCCCACAGCATTATGTGGCCACCACCATGCTTTACTGTAAGGATGGTACTTGGCAGGTGATGAGCAGTGCCTGGTTTCCTCCAGACATGATGCTTAGAATTGAAAAGTTCAAACATGGCTTAATTGGACCAGAGAATCTTGTTTCTTACAGTCTGACAGTCCTTTTTTTGCAAACTCAAGGAAGGCTTTTATGTGCCTTTTACTGTGGAGATGCTTCTTTCTAGATCTTTGCCTCCACAAAATCCTGTCTTTGAGCTCTACAGGCAGTTCAACTAATAGCTTAGTTTTTGCTCTGATATGTAATGTCAGTTGTGAGATCTTATATAAACAGGGGTCTCTCTTTCCAAATCATGTCCAATCAGCTTAATTTACCACAGGTGGACTGTAATCAAGGTGTAGAAACATCACAAAAATTATCACAAACATGGGAGAACCCAGAGCTAAAATTCAAGTGTAATAGCAAAGGGTTTCAGTACTTAAAGGGGTTTTCTGAGTTATATATATTGATGACCTATCCTCAGGATAGGTCATAGGCACCCCCTCCGATCAGCTGTTTGAAGAGGAGGCGCGCCGTATCAGCGCTGCCTCCTCTTCACTGTTTACATGCTGGCCGTAACGGGGGTGGTGAGTAGGTGTAATTACACCTCACCGCCCCATTCATTTTTATGGGAAGAATAGCTTCCATAGACTTGTATGGAAGCGATTCTTCCCATAGAAATGAATGGGGCAGTTAGGTGTAATTACACCACTACCCCTTTACGGCCAGCATGTAAACAGTGAAGAGGAGGCAGCGCTCCTCTTCAAACAGCTGATCGGCGGGGGTGCCGGGTGTCGGACCCCCGCCGATCTGATTTTGATGACCTATCCTGAGGATAGGTCATCAATATATATAACTCGGAAAACCCCTTTAAGTACCCCAGTGAACCCTCTTATGGTGTCCCCCAGTCTCAGACAAGCAGCCAAAATTATCAGTAGCATTATAAGAGCCACACTTCATGCAGATTAATTCAAGATCTAATTGGATGGTCATGTTTTGCCCAACTTTAGGTAAACCCCTGCATTCATGACCACTACCCAGTAGAAGCAGATCCTGCTCCATTTTGACTTTCTACTGTAATAGAGCTTATGGTAGAGGTTGTCTTTTTGAGTGTCTTGTTAATACACCATCAGCCATTCACTAGAGTAATAAAGGTCCTTTATGTTGCATCCACATGGGATCCACTGTCCTCTTATCCCAATTCATTACACGCCATTATAGATTATTTCCATTCCACATAGGATGTCAGAGCTATTGTAGCAGAGATCAAACATATTTTCATAAAAAAAATGATTTGAACAATGTAGCTGGGTCCATGTCAGGGTCCTTTTAGCATGAAAAAAAAGTACTAGAGAAAGTAGGTCTCTACCTTCCTAAATCAGTGTTTAGCTGGTCAAGAAAGCCATGTCGCATTCTCAAGAGTGCAATGCTTTGATGATGGAAAATCTAAGATTTTCCATGGACAAGAGAAAAGCAAATTACTTCCTGATTCTTGAAATTTGAAAAAAAAGAAACCTTCCAACGTTGATGACTGATTTGTAAATAACTGTATGCATGCTAACAAACAATAATACACAAATATAAAACCATAAAAGAACAAACACTTTTCCTCATACTAAATATAGCAATGTACCAGTGCTCCTCTAGTCCCCTGTTACAATAAGGGTATGATTCTGTTTCAGTACAGGTTTATGAGGGATTGGTCCTGTAAAACTAATCTAATCAATTTCTATGAGTTCTAGACTGGATTGACGTGAGTCGTTGGATGTAATATCTTGACTTTTCCAAAATTTTGGATACAGTGCAACATAAAAAGTGTCACATGAAGGAACAGTGAGGCCACACCCTTCCTACTTGCATGATCTGCCCTAACCAGTGGCCCGCAACTGAACGGCAGTCCCACCCTTTCTACGTGCTGGATCTGAGCCAGGGGGAAAAACACAGGTAGGCAAAATAACAGAAAACTAGTGACAGAAAAATGGGAAAGAAACAGAACCAAAGTGTACCGATCCTGGGTCAATACCAGGAGAGTCCAAACCAAACTAGAATCAGAACCAGCAACAAGAACCAGGGATCAGGGGTGCACCGACAGGGGGGGTCCAACGGGTCTGGATCCCCCAGAACCATTCATTTTGTTTTTAATCCCTCAGGGCCACATCGCCGATCGTCACAGGTGGTGTGGCCCTGGATTTAAGTGGTGGCGGCGGGCAATAGGAGATGAGCGCCTCCATTGTGGAAGCACTCATCTCCATATTCATCTGTATTGTCATCCTCAGGACGGCGATACAGATAGCTGTGCTGGGGCAGGGCAGGGAGGGGCATCTCCTTTCCCTGTACTTTTGATCAGAGGCCGGCTCAGGCGGCGCGATGATGTCATTATCATCGCACCGCCTAAGCTGGGCAGCACACAGCGGAGGACACAGGCCGGAAGAGGCCTGCATCGCATCCCATTAGTGGGGTTTTTTTGTTTTGTTTTTTTCTTAATAGATGGCATGTTATAGGGGGGGACCTGGCATTTCTCACTGGCTCATTTTTTTTGGGAGGTGGGCACTATGGGGGCATCTGGCATTTCTTTCTGCCCCATTTTTTGGGGGGGCATTTATTTCTGGCCCATTTTGGAGGGGCATCTGGCATTTCTTACTATCCCAATTTTTTGAGGGGGCACTATGGGGGCATCTGGGAGCATTTATTTCTGGCCCATTTTAGGGGGGGAAATATGGGGGCATTTATTTATGGCTCATTTTGGGGGGCATCTGGCATTTCTTACTACCCCATTTTTTTTGGGGGGGGGCACTATGGGGACATTTCTTACTGGCCCATTTTTTGGGGGGGACTATGGGGGCATTTCTTACTGGCACATTATGGGGGCACCATGGGGGAGAGGAACACTATGGGGGCATCTGGGGGCTCTAAAGGGGCCTTTTTTATTGGCACATTATGGCGGGCATTATAGGGGAGAGTGGCACTATGGGGCATCTGGTGGCACTATAGGGGCATTATTTGGGGGCACTATGGGAGAGGAGAACTATGGGGGCATCTGGTGGCACTAAGAAGGGGGATTTTTTACTGGCATATTATGGGGGCACTATGGGGGCATCTGGTGGCTCTAAATGAGCATTTTTTTACTGGCACATTATAGGGGGCACTATGGCATCTGGCACTAAGGGGGCATTTTTTACTTGCACAGTAAAAGTTTTCACAGGCATTTACTGGGGCACTCTATAGGGTTATTTTATTCTGGCAAACATTAAGGGGACATTAGCTCAACTGCGGGCACTAAGCTGGGGTATTTCTTGTACTGTCATATTAAGGAGAATTATTACTACTAGGGGGTATTATGGTGAGCTTTACTACTACTGGGGGGCTATGGGGAACATGATTACTAGTATGGGCACTATGGGGGCATTATTCCTACTAAGTGTGCTCTGGGAGAGAATTATTTCTATTGGTGGGATTTTGGGGAGGACTGGGGCACCGTGGCAAAGTATCAGCTTAGCACAATTATTTTTGTGGGACATTATCTTTATACTATTATTGTCTGGGTGCAGTTATTTTTTAGGGCACTGTGTGCCAATAATAGTTAAAGGGGGTACTATCTGTGTGGTACTAGTATTTTCAGGGGGACATTTTCTGCAGTATAGTATTGGGGAGCACGGTATTGGGGGTGGCAGGAAAGGGTGTTGTGAAGATGATGGAAATGTGGGAAACTAATGTCTGTTTGTCATTCTCTGCAGAAACGGGAGATGGCTGAAAAATCATCATGTCTGATCTGAATGGAGAAGATGAGGAAAGAGAACGTCTACATCAAAGGTGATATCACTGGATGTAAGAGATATCTGGCGCTATGCTTGAGAGGAGATGCTCCGGCTCCTCCCCCTGCCATTTGCAGAAGGAGGATTCAGAGCTAGGTGAGAACAGCCAAGGGGGGCAGCAGGCCACGGGTGGGTGGTGGATGATGAGGGGAACCAAAGGCCTTGAGCAGGATCTGGGGAGGGAGGAGAGCGGAGGAGTTTCCTGGCTGCAGCCTGCTCTTGTTTATTGTATAATGTGAGGCAGGACAAGCCCTCCCCTCTCCATATGATTTTGTAGAGCCGGGCCTAAACAATATAATTACAGCTGTACAGTGTTTTTTGGGAGTGGCCTATATATGTAGGAGGGACTTATAATGGGTGGGGCTAAAATGTTGTGGCACATTTGTATTTGTAGGAGGGGCTGTGAAGAATGGGCGGCGCCCAAAATGAACTGAGCTGTGTGGTGGCTCATTTTTTGCAGGACGGGCTGTAATTTTTTTTTGCACCATTTTTGGGTACATATGATTTTTTGATCGCTTTTTATTTAATTTTTTATGAGGTGAGGTGGGCTAATTCTACCTGTGTTTTTTTTTATTTTTTATGAGGTTCTCCATGTGGTATATTTAATAAGATAATTTTATTCTGTGGGTTTATACGGTTATGGTGATACCAAATGTTTGTTTTTTTCATGTTGTACCACTTTTATATCATAAAATCAGTTTTTGTTAAAGGGATTCTGTCAGCAGCATTTCACCTATTGAGTTATTTATACCATCGGATTCGGCCAGTTATAAGCAGTTCTAAATTGTAATTGTTATAGGTCACAGAGGCAGTTTTTGTGTTAAAAAAACGATTTTTAGTAGCTGTCACTCACTGTTAATAAGGAGCCCAAGGGGAGTTGCCAACCGTTGCAGGAGCCCGGGCTCGGCGATTCCTTGGAGCCCAGGCATGCCCACCTACTTAATATTCACTTCACTGACTCGCTCAGTGAAGCTTCGGCGCGGACGAAATCCCGCGCATGCGCAGTACATCAAGAGGCCTGCGCCCGTGCAGTCTGCGGGCACTGGCCTCTCCTGATGTACTGCGCATGCGCGGGATTTCGTCCGCGCCGAAGCTTCACTGAGCGAGTCAGTGAAGTGAATATTAAGTAGGTGGGCGTGCCTGGGCTCCAAGGAATCGCCGAGCCCGGGCTCTTGCAACGGTTGGCAACTCCCCTTGGGCTCCTTATTAACAGTGAGTGACAGCTACTAAAAATCGGTTTTTTAACACAAAAACTGCCTCTGTGACCTATAACAATTACAATTTAGAACTGCTTATAACTGGCCGAATCCGATGGTATAAATAACTCAATAGGTGAAATGCTGCTGACAGAATCCCTTTAAATGTTTTTTTTTGCATCACCAAAATCTAAGACCCATTACTTTTTATTTTTCTGTCACAACTGTCAATATAGTTGTATGAGGGTTTATTTTTTGCGGGGTGGGCTGTAGTTTTTATTGGTATCATTTTTGGGATGCATATGACTTTTTGATCACTTTTATTCATTTTTTTAGGAGGTAAGGCAAAAAAACAGCAATTCCACCATTGCTTTTTTTTTTTTTTTTGGTAAAACGTCCATCACACAGGATTAGTACCATGATCATTTTAGGTAATTACAGACACAGCGATACCAATTATGTGTAATTTATTTTTTTCATTTTTTTTATCTATTATAAAAGAGCGGATATGGGAAATTTCTATTCATTTCATTTTTAATTTACATTTTTATTTATTTTTTTACTTTCTTTTTTATTTTTGCACTTTTTTTTCTTTCTTGAAGATCCAGTGGGGTTGATGCTAGTTCTATACTTTGCAATGCAAAGAAAGGGCTTATTAGATGTTGTGTGGTGAAGTGAGAAAATGTAAGCCCTTTTTGGGGTGTTTTAATTTCCTTTTTATTTATTTATATGATCTACCAGTATGCCAGACAGAGAAGTGACAGGCCCTGCACAGGGGAGTGGCAGAGGCCTAAATGTTTCTGGCACAGGTCGCAGCAGAGTAAGGGAGCGTGGTAGCAGGGGTCACTTCAAGAGGCCTGAGCTCCCAGTGTCAGCTAGTGGTCGTGTCTTGACCAGCAACCCAGCAGTTCTTGAATGGTTGACTCGGTCTTAGACTTTGTCGCAAATAACATCAGACATGCCTAGTCGGTGGGTTCATCAGACACAACCCTTAGTTTCCATGGTCCGGGAGCAGGTCCTGTGCCCTCACCAGTTCTCAACCTGCCTCTGTTCTGTTCCCTCAGACATAGAAGTACTGTATGCTGTGGGCTCAGCTCCACTATACAGCGAGGACGAGCTACTAGAGGACAGCCAGCAGCTACTGGCTAGCCAAAATGTGCCTCCGGCAGGCTGGAAAGTAGTGATGAGGAGAGTGGCAAAGTGGCAAATGCAGCATCACCATAAAGAGGTCAGGGAGAACCATGGTGCTAATGTAGTGGTCCAGCCTGCCGCAGAAACTGCTAAATCACACAGTGGCCCGCACCCCTTTTCTGCAAGTCAAGGCTCCACCACCTCAGCCGAAGGAAGCTGTCTGTCCTTCCCATCATCTGCTCCTCCTCAGACCCAGACACACAGGGCAGTGGAGATGGAGGCAGGGAGTCCCTCTGAGTCACTTGCACAAATGGCCAGATGCATGCTCACTTGCTTGCGTTGTGACAGCCGAATTGTAACTGTTCGACAGAGGGATGACTACTGGCTCTCCACCTTGTTGGACCCTCGCTACTGGTCCAAAATGGGGGCCTTTTTTTTTTTTTTTTACACCCTTCGAGAGGGAGGACAAACTGAACTACTAAAGAGACATCCTATGTAGTCAGTTGGCTGCTGTCTATCTGTGCCATCGTCCATCCTCTCGCAGGTCTGACTGGGGTTGCCCTCTGCGCTCACGTTCCACTGCCTTGACAAAAGAGACTGGTTTCTTCTGGCTACCTGCTTCAGCCACTATTCTGATGCTGCCAGCCGCCTGATGCCACACATCTGATGCCAAGTGCTCCTTCTTACACCCACCATCGTCAGTGGGTACTGTTACTGCCACCCACTTCCCCACTCTGTCACCGGGTTACTCTGTGGTCTCCTGATGCTGCTGCTGCCACCTCCACACGGTCATTGTGCCATCTCAACACGGTCATTGTTCCACTCTGTTGCCTCTTGATCATGATGCTGCTGCCACCTCCAAACTCTAATTGTGCCACTCTGTGGCCTACTGATGATGCTGCTGCCACCTCCAGACTCTGTAATTGTGCCACTCTGTGGCCTCCGGATGATGATGCTGCTGCTGCTGCCACCTCCACACACTGTTATTGTGCCAATTTGTGACCTCCTGATGCTGCCACTTCTGCTGCCAGCTCCACATTACGTCACCTTGCCACTCTGTAGTATTCTCTATGAGGTTACAGCACACATCCACTTTAGGCCATATATATAGGTAAGTAGACAGCACTCCACAGATTTAATGCAATGTGAATTTTATTCCATTTCAGCCGGACATTATGCACAACATAAGCAACGTTTCGGGCTGACAAAGCCCTTTTATCAGGCATAGAGGTGTTGTAGCAGTGTTTGTTAGGTCGGCCATGGCCGGGGGGGCTCTACTTGTTTAAGTGTCTAACCCTTTCAGCCCCGAAGGGTTTTTTGTTTTTGCGTTTTTGTTTTGCGCCCCCTGCTCTCACAGAGCCATAACTTTTTTATTTTTCTGTTCACATAGCTGTATGAGGGCTTGTTTTTTGCTGGCCAAGTTGTACTTTCCAAAGCCACCATTTAATATTGCATATGATGTAGTGGGAAGCGGGAAAAAATTCCAAATCGGGTGAAATTGCAAAAAAAAAAGCAATTCCGACACAGTTTTATGGGTTATTTATGACGTTCGATGTGCAATAAAACTGACCACTTACTTTTATTCTACAGGTCAGTATGAATCCGGAGATATCTTATTTGTATAGTTTTTCTTGCATTTTGATAGTGATAAAATAATCATAAAGTTGGGAAAAATATTTTTTTTTCCATCGCCATATTTTGACCCCTATAACTTTTTGGTATTTATGTGTACGGACCTGTCTGGGGGCTCATTTTTTGCGGGCGATCTGAACTTTCCATTGATACCATTCTGGGGTGTGTATGACTTTTTGATCACTTTTTATAAATTTTTTTTTTTTAAATGAAGTGACCAAAAACGGTGAATTGGCCTTTTTGACGCTTTTTTTCCGTTTAGCTGTTTTTCGTATGGGAAAGAAATTTTTATATTTTTATACCATGGGTGTTTTCACACATGGCGATACCCATGATGTGTATTTTTTTAGTTCTTTTATTTGGGGGAAAGGAGGGTGATTTTAATTATGTTTTTTTTTATTTTTAAAAACTTTATTTAATAATTTTACACTTTTTTATAGTTAACAAGCAATAAAAAAAAAAAGTTATAACAAGCAATCATGAGATTGCTATTCTCATAGACTCCAATGCACTTGCATAGGAGTCTATGATGATTTTACTACTTTCCTATGGAGCCCTATTACAGGCAAGGCCTCCATAGGAAATACTATGCAGCAGCCTCCTGTCATTCACAAAGACAGGGGCTGCTGTACACACGCTCCAGCTTCTCCACAGGGGAGAGGCACGAGCTTCCGGTGTTTCATACGCTCAGATGTTGTGGTCAGGATTGACCACGGCATCTGAGGGGTTAAATGTCCGCAATCGGCATTACTGCCAGTTGTGGACATCAGCCCCAGGTGTCTGCTATAAGAAACAGCTCTGCTCAGGAGCGGGTGCCATCTTTAATGACCTGCCCAGTGCCGTACTATTACGGCACTGGGTGCAAAGGGGTTAATAGAACAGGTTCTGTAGAAATCTATGTGGAGTCAGTGAATTGGTGTAAAAGGAGTGTAATCCTTCACGCTATAGTAGGATCTTGGACCTCTGCAGGGTCCTTTATACCTGGCGCTAACATTGACCTGTAAGGCTGAGTTCACACTTAAGTTATTTGGTCACTTTTGGCCCCATAACTGCCCAAATACGTTAAGTTTGCAGTGACTCTAAGGCCACTTTCACACGAGCGACTTTTCTGCGCGGGTGCGATGCGTGACATGAACGCATAGCACCCGCACTGAATCCTGATCCATTCATTTCAATGGGTCTGTGTACATGAGCGTTTTTTTTCACGCATCAGTTCTTTTTTTTGTTTTGTAAATTCTTTATTTTAGTCAACTCAAAGAGTATGGTGTACAATCATATATTCAACAACAGTTGACAGTTTTGTAACACAAGATGACCGATCAAGTAATACAGAATGAAAACATTACTTAACTGTTCATTAGTAATTAAATAAATGAGAAAAAAAAGGAGAAACAGGGGGGGGGGGAAGGGAGGGAGGGGGTAAGGGGGGAGGGGGGGGATTGAGATGGACGTTGCAGTTGTCTGTATAAGAACATTGCAATACCAGTTATACCAGTTATATAGGACCAAGATACATTGTTATCATAAAAAGTAGGACAGGCTTGGAGGAACATCCAATACTAGGTATATGTGAGATATAAGCGGGTGATAAACGCCAAGCCCTGTCTTTCTCTGAGTCCATTCACTCAGATCATTTGCTAATCCATGTGACTCACCTGTCACCATCACATCACAAGGACCTATACTGTTTCCAAGGTGACCAGACCCTCAGGAATTTCTCTCTGGACCTACAAGCATAGCTGGTTAGTTCCTCAAACCTGAAGATCTGGTCAACCTTCTTTTCCCATTCCTCAGGTGAGGGTGCGAGAGGGTCTAGCCAATGTAGAGGTATAAGCATCTTTGCTGCTGCAATTAGGTGGGTTATTAAGTTTTGCTTGGAAGGCTTATAAGTATCATCAGGTTTGGCCAGAACCACCCGCTCAATAGACAGACAGAAGGAAACATTACAGACAGTCTGGATAACATTTTCAATATGTTTCCAAAAGGTTTGTATCCCAATACATGACCACCAGATATGTGATAAAGAGCCTCTCTGGGAAGCACATCTCCAACATAAGTCTGAGGACGAGAGGTTGTGTGTGAAAAGAAACTCAGGGGTTTTGTACCACCTAGTAAGGAGTTTGTAATGGTTCTCCTGCAGCCGAACACAGGGAGAAAAACCATGTGCACTGCGTAGAATATTCCCCACAGCTACGTCGGAGAGTGAGACACTTAGTTCACGTTCCCAGGAGGAGATGAACGCAGGTCTTCCCTGGGGGGCTACCAATAGTGAATAAAGGGTGCCCACTTTCCTAGTGGTATATTGGGGCGAGGAAAGTACGGCCTCCAGGGGAGTCAGCGATCTCTGGAAAGTATAGGCTGCAAGAAAGCTAGCTGCTACCTTCTGGAAGTGGGCCCAATGTAGAGGCATAATCGACGAAGAACAGGACAATTTACACACCTCTGCCAATGAAGGAATCTTACCTCCAGGGAATAGGTCTGCTATGGTATGGGGAGCTAATCTGCGCCAAAAGTCATACGGGGAGTCAATTTTTGTTAAAGCGTATGGAATGAGATTGGCAGGGAGCAGCGGAGAAGGGAACGGAGCTAGAGAGTCTCTCAAAGTCAGCCACACTGAGCACGTACCTCTTAGGAGAGGATCTTGGTCAGGACCTGCAATTCTCTTAGTCGCAGGCAACCAGAGAGATTTGGACAGCAAGGTGTCGTTGGACTGTTGGGCCCACACGTCTAGGTCCGTTTGTCTCAACGGGCTCAAGAGTTCCAACCATCTATTGAGTTGAATCGCTCTGTAATAAGAAATCATGTCTGGCAAACCCATACCTCCCTGTTCCCTCTTCTTTATTAGAAGGGAATATGGAAGCCTCGGTTTTTTACCCTTCCACAGGAAACGCGAAAATAGCAACCTGAGGGAGGAGAAAAAAGCAGCCGGCACGTGGATGGGAAGCATAGTCATAATGTATAAGATTTTTGGCAGAATGTAGGCCTTTAAAAGGTTTTTACGACCCATCCACGATATAAATGGAAAATCATATTCCCGCAGTAACTGTCCAACCTCTCTCAATAATGGTTGATAATTCATCTTGTATAAATCTGCAGGGAAACTGGGCAAAGCAACTCCCAAGTATTTTAGCGAGGCATCAGCCCATGGGAAAGAATGATGTTTCCGAATGTCTGCCACCTGCTGGGGAGGAAGTGTAATGTTAAGCAGTTCGGATTTGGTAATGTTCACTTTGAAGTTAGAGATGACGCCGAATTTCTCCAGCAGTTCAGTAAGAATGTGCAGATCTTTGGCCGGATTTGACAAGAGGAAGAGCAAATCATCCGCAAATGCCACGCACTTGAGAACAACCGGTCCCGAAGTCAGACCTAAAATGTCAGAATTCTGACGCACACTCTGAATTAGTGCTTCTATCCCTAAAATGAACAGTGTCGGGGAGAGAGGGCAGCCCTGTCTTGTCCCATTAGTTATGTGGAACACTGACGAAAGGGTGCCGTTAACTTTAATTCGGGCATGTGGCTGGTCGTACAAGGTAAGTATGGCAGAGACAAATTGTGGTGGAAACTGGAATCTCTGAAGCATAGCCTGCATAAATGACCAGTTGACCCTGTCAAAGGCCTTTTCGGCATCGACTCCCATTAATACTAAAGGCGATTTACGTTTATGAGCTATCCTGATGGCATGTATTAGTTTGCAGGAATTATCCCTGCCCTCTCTCCCCTTCACAAAGCCCGCCTGTTCTTTTCCTATCAGCTGTGGGAGGAAAGGGCTTATGCGTGTAGCCAATATCTTAGCCCAGATTTTTAGATCCAGGTTGAGGAGGGAAATTGGTCGGTAGTTTCCGCATGAGGAAGGGTCCTTGCCTGCCTTATGTATCAGAGTGATATGTGCTTCTTGCGTTTGGCGGGGGATAGAGCCACCTGTTAAAAGGTAGTTGCAGAGATCCACCAGTCTAGGGGCCAAGACATGCTGAAATTTCCTGTAATACAACAGTGGGAAGCCATCAGGGCCTGGGCTTTTCCCAGTAGGGATGCTACGAAGGGTACCCTCTACCTCCTCTTGCGAGACCGGCTGTAGAAGCTGCTGGATAGCAGAATGTGAAAGAGTAGGAAGATGTAGGGGTTTTAAGAATTGGTCAATCTTGTCTCTCAGAGCAGGTTCATGGTCTGTAGGGAGATTGTAGAGATCTGTATAGAAAGACTGAAAAACTTTCGCTATGTCAGCCGTGAGAGTATGTTTAACCCCCTTAGAATCGGTGATTCCATGTATATAGGCAGAATCTCTCAGTTTTTTAATAAGGGCAGACATAAGTTTACCCCCCTTGTCGCCATGAAGAAATATCTTGTGTTGAAAGTATAATTGGTGCCTTGCATGCTTCACATCTAATATGTCCCTAAGACGTTTCCGTAAAGCAAGAAGTTGCTCCTTCCTATCTTGTGAGGGGGATAGCTTGGAATGTTTTTCTAACTCTGCAATTTGTTGCAGAAAGGAAACAATTCTCTTCTGCAAATCTCTTTTGACCCTGGTTGCAAGAGAGATCAAGATGCCACGCATATAAGATTTGTGGGATTCCCACAAAATTGAGGGGCTAGTGTTTGGTTGGGAGTTAACAGAAAAGAAGGTTAGAAGGTGTTGTTCCACGTATGACAAATGGTCTGCAGACTGTAATAAACTTTCATTAAGTCTCCAGATCCATTCCCTTTTTGGCAGGTCAGACAGAAATCCTACCATGGTGTGTGGGGCATGGTCCGAAATTGCAATGGGCCCTATCGTGGAGGAAGAAAAACAGGAGAGTGCTGAGGAAGAGAGAAAGAAGTAGTCCAGTCTTTGAAAAGAGTTGTGTGGTATTGAATGGAAGGTATAGTCTTTTTCCGTGGGGTGCATCAATCTCCAGAAGTCTACAAGATTGAGATCCCTTAGTTTGTCCAGTAATTTGTCTAAATGCTTAGGAGAAATTTGAGATTTACCCGTAGAGGAGTCTAGTAGAGGATTAAGGGCAAGATTCATGTCAGCTCCCAGAATGATGGGTCCTTCCGCAAATAGTTGGAGGGTGTCCAATGCTTTCATAAGCCATGGCACCTGACCTGAGTTGGGAACGTAAAAATTGGCAAAGGTGTACAATTGCGACCCCACTTCCCCTTTAAGTAGGAGCATCCTCCCTTCTACATCCCTATGCTGCTGTTTAATAACAAAGGGTATGGAATGGTGGATAGCTATTGATACTCCCCTGGAGGCCGACTTCGGATGACAGCTATGAAACCACTGAGTAAATGGCGACCTGGGAAGCTTAGGTATTCGGTTCTCTTTAAAATGGGTCTCCTGGAGGAAGGCAATTTTTGTTTTTAGTTTTTTCAAAAGAAGGAGTATGTGGCTTCTTTTGTTGGGCGAGTTAAGGCCCTTTACATTAAACGTAGTAAATTGGCAGTCCATCTCAGATGGGGGAGGAAGGGTATGGGGTTGTGTTAAAGGTTGTAGGGCAAAAAGAGGGTGTCAGTAAATTGTAATGCAAATAAAGCGCAAAAAAGAGAGAGGGGGGGGGGGTGACCCATAGTGTCTCTAAGGACAGCCATTGGCAAAGTGTAAACTAGAGTGGCATCAAAATATTGAAACGTCTATCGTGACACGATTAGTATGTCAACTACTGAACGCACAAACCCCTCCAGCTAAGAAGATCCCTCATTCTATATCAGAGCCAGAGTGTCCAACTGAGCCAGGAATCTTCATAGAGAGTCCAGGTAACCACGACAGGACGTAGTTCGTGCAGGCCTGCCGGCATCAACCCGTTCTAAGATCCATTATCCCTCCAACAAGAGCTCCACAAGATGTGGAGACAAGGTAAACCTCCTTGGATCTCACAAATTCCTCGAGATGTGACTCGGTACGAGTCGACGGAGTGGAACCGGGACATATGGAGAACAGGTTAGCTCTTTAGTGTTGACAAAGTCAGAATCAAGCCGGGCCTTCTCTATCTTGTGTTGACCGCGGAGCTCCCCTGTGGCGTTTGGGCCTCGGGACTGTTTGCCAGTGCTCTGCTCGGGGAAGGGTCGGCAGGGGTATCCCCACATCTAGCGGCAGCCATGAGGGTATATCTACGGGAGAGAGACCACAGGTGCGGTAGACTTCTTTCAGGTCATCAGGATGTTGCACCCGAAATCGGCGACCATTGTGGTGTATGGAGATCCCAAACGGGTATAGCCAGGAATAGGGTATATTTTTCCCCCGCAGCTGCTCCAAAAGCGGTCTGAGGAGTCTCCTTTTCGCCAGGATTGATGGAGCGATGTCTTGGTAGAGAGATATTATGACACCCTCGTATAGAACTGGCGTTTTTTCTCTAGCCGCCTGCAGGATCCTATGAGTATCGACATAAGATAGTAAGCCACAGATCACATCTCTAGGAGGGTCAGACTGTGGTGGCTTGGGCCTAAGCGCTCTGTGGATTCTCTCGATAACCACTCCTCGAGTCGCCTCCTCGCCGATAAGGTGAGTGAAAATTTCAAGCGCTATCTTGGGTAATGCATCCGTAGCCCAGGATTCAGGTAGGCCCTTAAAACGTATGTTACGTCGTCTATTCCTATTTTCTTGGTCCTCGATCAGTATTAGGGCCTTGTTAATCTGCGAGGTGTGTTCAGCAGAGCGGGTTTCAAGTGCCTCCGAGTGGTCAATTATGGCAGCACAAGTGGTCTCTAGGCCTTCGACTCGCGCGCCCATATGTCGCAAATCGTTTCTAATTTCGGAAAGTTCCGCTAGCACTGGTTGCAGTGCCTGTGTGATGGTATCTTTAAAAAAGGCCTTAGAGGTGGCCGCTATCTCACCATCGCCTCTGTCCATAGTGGAAAGACCTCTTCCCGCCACACCGTCTGCTCTTGCTGCATCATCCGGCGCCATCTTTGCTGGGCTGGCGGCTCCTACGGAGGGCTTCTGTTGAAGGTATTTATGAAGGTCCGACGAGGGTTTCGAGGCCGGTTGGGGACCTGGGAGGTCAGGCTTCTTATCCCTGCCGTATTTCACCATGTTGCAGCTGAAGAAATAGCTGAAAGACCGCTAGCAGGGACTGCTATGGAGGAGCTGTGCTCACATGCGTCTCATTCCATCGGTGGCCAGGCTCCGCCCCCTCACGCATCAGTTCTGCGTTCTGTTCTATATGTTCTATATTCTGCGTTTTTCACACAGCCCTGGCCCTATAGAAGTGAATGGGGCTTCAGTGAAAAACGTTTTTCACTGATGGTTGCTAAGAGATGTTGTTTGTAAACCTTCAGTTTTTTTATCACGCGCGTGAAAAACGCTTAAAAACGCATTGCACCCACGTGGAAAAAACTGAACAACTGAACGCAATCGCAGACAAAACTGACTGAACTTGCTTGCAAAATGGTGCGTGTTTTCCTGAACGCATCCGGACCTAATCCGTCATGCTCGTGTGAAAGGGGCCTAAGAGCGATGTCTGTCATCTGCATGTCATACTGACTCACAGTATTGTTTAACTACCACAGCAGACTCCCTATGCGTGTTACTGCAAGGCACAGTGTTCTACAATACAGGCTTTCTGCAGCCATGAAATATCAGTTTTTTAACGCGATTCACCACAAATTAATTCGGATCGAATCGTTCGGAAAACTCGGCGAACCGACCAAATTAAATTTTTGAAAAATTCACTCATCTCTAGTACACGGCACCACCGTTACTATTGATCCTGACCCTCTTATTAATATGACTGCCAACCCTCCCCTAAGATCCTAGTTTAAAAGCTCCTCTAGCCACCTAACCATTCTTTCCCCCACAGCAGCTGCACCCTCCCCATTAACGTGCAGCATGTCCCTACTGTAGAGCCTGTAGCCGACAGTGAAGTTGTCCCAGTTCTCCATGAACCTAAACCCTTCCTTCCTGCCCCAGCTTCTAAGCCATCTATTTAACTCCCTAAGCTTCTACCATCTCTCTTGTGATGCTCATGGCACAGTTAGTATTTCTGATAACACTACCTTGGAGGCCCTGGACTTGAGCTTCTCTACTAGTTCCCTAAAATCATTTTTAAGGACCTTCCATCTCCCCCTGACTTTGTCATTGGTACCAATATGGACCATGACGGTCTTCCCCAGCCCCACCCAGCAATCTGTCTATCCAGTCCGCAATATGCCGAACCTGAGCACCCAGAAGACAACGTACTGTTGGCCATTCCGGGTCTTGGCGACAGATGACCTCATCTGTCTGCCTAATAAGTCCCCAACCACCCATGGTTGCTAGGAGAAACGCCCTGCTGCAGTGTTGCTGGCACTCGGCTTTTGTCCCTAATATCAGCCAAACAGGTATATTTACTAGGGCTTTCCAGCTCAGGACTGGCCTCCCTGGCACTTTTCTCTAACATAGTAACATAGTTTATAAGGCCGAAAAAAGACATACCGTATTTTTCGCCCTATAAGACGCATTTTTCCCCCCCAAAAGTGGGGGGAAAATGCCCCTGCGTCTTATGGGCCGAATGCTAATGAGCACTTCCATTATGGAAGTGCTCACTAGCACCGGAGGACAAGGAAGCGGTGAAGACTCTGTACTCACCGCTTCCTGGTCCCCCGTTCGGCTGTGCAGGGCTGCACACAGTGTGAGGGCGCTCTGTGACCTTGCGCTGTGCATGCCGGGTCAAAGCACAGCCGGAGGCAGAAGGAAGAAGAGAGCGCGTGTGGAGCAGCGGCAGCGTCCAGGAGCAGGAGAGGTAAGAGGCTTTTTATTTATAAAACATGTGGCTGGGGGCTGGTAATTGGCGCTGGGGGCTGGTGAGAGGCAATGGGGGGCTTATAAGAGGCACTGGGGCTGATAAAAGGGACTGGGAGCTGATAAGAGGCACTGGGGGCTGATATAAGACTGCTGGGGGCTGATAAGAGGCATATGGGGCTGATATGAGACATATGGGGGCTAATAAAAGGCATGGGGCTCTTATCTGAGGTCTGATTGGGGGTCTTTCACATTGAGGTCTGAGCTGAGGTCTTATTAACATTGGGGGTCTTATTGGGGCTGTCAGCTGAGGTCTGATTAACATTGGGCGTCTGACCAGAGGTCTGATGAAAAAAAAAACATTTTCTTATTGTTCTCCTCTAAAACCTAGGTGCGTCTTATGGGCCGATGCGTCTTATAGGGCGAAAAATACGGTATGTCCATCTAGTTCAGCCTGTTATTCTGCAAGTTGATCCAGAGGAAGGCAAAAAAACCATGTGAGGTAGAAACCAATTTTCCCCACTTTAGGGGAAAAAAATTCCTTCCCGACTTTAATCAGGCAATCAGAATTACTCCCTGGATCAACGACCCATCTCTAGTAGCTATAGCCTGTAATATTATTACGCTCCAGAAATACATCCAGGCGCCTCTTGAACTCTTTTAGTGAACTCACCATCAGCACCTCCTCAGGCAAAGAGTTCCATAGTCTTACTGCTCTTACTGTAAGGCCCCTTTCACACGAGCGTGAGACTCGGACATCTCCCGCATCGTGTGCCGTGTACTGAACTCCCGGCACTGAACGGGAGTTACATAGCATTATACTGATTTATGATGCTATGTAACCCTTACAGTTCTGGAATGTGTTGGATAACACTAACAGCATTATGTTAGTGTTATCCAACACATTCCAGAACTATAAGGGTTACATAGCATCATAAATCAGTATAATGCTATGTAACCCCGTTCAGTGCCGGGAGTTCAAGCCAGGTGTCCGAGTCTCACGCTCATCTGCAAAGGCCCTAAAGAATCCTCTTCTATGATTGTGTAAAAAACGTCTTTCCTCCAGACGCAGAGGATGTCCCCTCGTCACAGTCCTGGGGATTAATATATGATGGGAAAGATCTCTGTTCTGACCCCTGATATATTCATACATAGTCCATATATAGCCCATAACTGTACACAGTACTCCATGTGTGGTCTGACTAGTGATTCGTAAAGTGGCAGGACTATGTTCTCATCACGGGCATCTATGCCCCTTTTGATACAACCCATGATCTTATTGGCCTTGGCAGCAGCTGCCTGACACTGGTTTCCACAGCTTAGTTTGCGGTTCACTAAAAGTCCTTTTCCATGTCAGTGTTACCCAGTGTTTTATAATTTAGTATGTACTGGTGACTTGCATTATTCCTTCCCATGTGCATAACCTTACATTTGTCAGTGTTAAACCTCATCTGCCACTTCTCTGCCCAAACCTCCAATCCTTCCAGATCCATCTGTAGCAATATACTGTCCTATTCTGTGTCAATTACTTTATACAGTTTACTGTTATCTGCAAAAATGTATGTTTTACTTTGCAAGCCTTCTACAAGATCATTAATAAATATATTGAAGAGAATATGGCTCAATACTGACCCCTCTGGTACCCCACTAGTGACAATGATCCAATCTGAGTATGTACTGTTAATAACCACCCTCTGTTTTCTATCACTGAGCCAGTTACTTACCCACATACAGACATTTTCTCCCAGGCCAAGCATTTTTATTTTATATACTAACCTTTTATGTGGTACAGTGTCAAATGCTTTGGAGAATTCCAGATATACAACATCCATTGATTTGCCGCGGTCAAGTCTAGAAATTACCTCCTCATAGAAACTGATCAAATTAGTTTGACATGACCGATCCCTCATGAAGCCATGCTGATATGGCGTTATTTACTTATTTTCATTGAGGTACTCCAAGATAGCATCTCTTAGAAAACCTTCAAACAGTTTACCCACAACAGATATTAACCTTACCGGCCTATAGTTTCCAGGCTCTGTTTTGGACCCTTTTTGAATATTGGCACCACATTTGCTATGCGTCAATCCTCTGGAACACTCTCTGTCAGTATAGAGTTCTTAAATATCAGAAATAAGGGTCTGGCTATGACATTACTTAATTCTCTTAGGATACAGGGGTGTATGCCATCCGGTCTTGGCGATTTGTTTATTTTAATATTTTTAAGACGTCTCTGTACTTCTTCCTGGGTCAGAGACAGCACTTTTAATGGGGAATTTACTTTTGTATTCTGCATTTTCCTCAGTGAATTCCTCTACCCCTTTTTCCTACATTAACCCAACTACTGACCCTGTAGTCCTGAACTTGCCCTTCTCCACCCACCAACATTTCACTGACCCCAACCACTGTCTGCACAGTGAGGTCTAATCCTCTCTCCAGGTTTGCAATGCTCCTGCGTGCTGCTGCCTATTTAGATCCAATATCTGGGCCTCCAAATATGCAATATGCTTGCTTCTACTGCAAATGTATTCATCCTCAAATGGCTCTTCAAGACATGCATACATTGCACAAGACACACACTTAGTAGCATTGTCCATGGAGCACATTTTCAAATGGGGCGAACAGTAAAGAAAAAAAAACAATAAATATGAATTTAGATCCCTGACTATAACTGGATAACCTGCTAGAATCAAGCAAACAACACACAAGGAAAATCAAACCTTAGTTTCTTGCTCCTTGTCTTATACTCCGGTTCTTTAACTCCACTTATTCACAGGCCCAATTTGTGCAGCAAGCTCAGGATGAGTCCAGCAGTGTAATTAAAAGCACCTGGGAGCAAAAACCACTCTCCTTAACCAGGTACACAGCGGAAAAAAAATGTTTTTTAACTCCCAAAAACCTTTGCTATAATCTATATACAACTATTTGCAATCACTCGAACAACCCACAGAATCAGACTCAGCACCAAGATCCTGGTTCTTTAACTCCACCTATTCACAAGTCCACTTAGTGCAGCAAGATTCTCTGTAGTTGATACAAGGCCTCCGATCCCCATCTTTTCTACCTGCAAAGAAAATATCATAGGACATATAGATGGTATATATATCCTTTTTTATAGTCCTACATAGAAAGTTGTTCAGGCCCGACCGATTATAGTTCTGCCCATTAGAATATCTAGAAACTGACACCTAATCAATCGCACAATCATAAGTTGCAGGAGGGAGTCCGGACCACTCTCAGCAAATACGTTACCAAAATCATGCATTTAACAGCACAATCCGTTCCCCACTTCTCAAGTTCACTAGTAGTCCAGTTCATTACAGGATTGTGCTGCTGTAGCTATGGTAGCCCCAGAATAACTTGAGTGGGTAAATCTTTCATTACAAAGAGTGTATTTTTCAGTATGCTTTATACCAATCATCATGGAGATACTAGGCAGGGGCGTAGCTATAGGGGGTGCACAGGTAGCAGTCGCTACCGGGCCCAGGAGCCTGAGGGGGCCCAAAGACCCTTAGGCTGCATAAGAAGACATACAAAATTCTGAGGGAAGGGGGGCCCAAGCTGAACTCTTGCACCAGGGCCCATGAGCCGTTAGCTACGCCACTGATACTAGGGGTATAGAATTCCACCATCCCTTTAGCTAGAGGGGTGGAATCCACAGCCATTACATGTATTGGTTCCGAGTGTACATACAAAGGAATACTGAGGGACAGGACAAACTCATAGGGGCACATTTATTAAGACCGGCGTTTTAGATGGCAGTCTTACATTTAGACCATTTTCTACACCTAAAACAGGTGTAGAAAATGATGAATGAGACGAGCCTGCTGGCCTTTCCCCTTCCCCATCCACGCCACGCCTACAATTTTAGACCGGGCGTGAGCGGGAAAAAGTTGAAGACAGAAGTGCAACTAACTGTTGCGCCTGAAATGTGCCTAATTTAGGTGTATTTCAGATTAATAAATGACCCCCATAATCTATAAAGTTGGCTGCAGAGCCAGATTCCACAAATGCTAGACCCACAGTAGAAGCAGAGTCCTTGCTTCCTTTTAAGTTCTCTTGCATCCTACGGGGGAATAGTCGCACTAAGCTACATGGGTTCCTCGGTATCGTGAAAGAGGACTCCAGGTCACATACTGTCAGGGAAGTTGTCTGTCCAAACGAATAATGTTGTCCAATGAGTCAGGTAAGGGTAGCTGACTGACATGTCCTTTAATGAATCCGAAAGTTCCTGGCAAAATTGACTTCTCAAACACGAGTCATTCCACCCTGAATCCACACAACACTTGCGGAACTCCACACAGTTTTCCTCCACTGGCCTGTGGCCCTGCCGAAAAG
This sequence comes from Rhinella marina, assembly GCA_900303285.1. Taxonomy (NCBI): domain Eukaryota; kingdom Metazoa; phylum Chordata; class Amphibia; order Anura; family Bufonidae; genus Rhinella; species Rhinella marina. The sequence continues at coordinate 203,183 of ONZH01005136.1, read as the reverse complement.
ATATTATTTGTGTCTCAAATGCCCTTCTGTCAAGCTCATCATACAACATTCCTAATGCCAAGAAGAATTCTCAATGGACGCCAATTTAGGAGAATCCGCTGGGAATGAAAAGGCCCATTCCTGTGGATCTCCTTGCGATAAAGAAATAATTGATCCCACTCTCTACCACTCAGTACCAGAGGCGAGGACGCAAACGAAAAAAATAACACAGCTTTCCTTAAAGGTCAGAAACTTTTTCCTAAAACATGAGAAGCGGTCAGATAACTTCAATTGTGGGTCAATAGGCTGAGAGGCTGCCACCCCCAGTTCAGTCTGAACATTCTCCTGGTGTTGGACCCTTACTGCCAGATCCTGCACCTTGTATTTGTTCCACAATAGCTTACATCACATCCATAATACATAGAAGGGCTGATAAATAGGTATAGACCTGTGATTCTCTCACATAGAGAGTAGTGAGGACCTAAACTTCGCCCGCGCCCCTGTCGCTGCCTACTTGCACGATCCTCCCTAACCAGTGGCCCGCAACTGGACGGCAGTCCCTCCCTTTCTATGTGTCGGACCTGAACCAGGGAGGGGAACACAGGGAGGCAAAATAACGGAAGGCTAGTGACAGAAAAGCACAGCGGGCAAGAAACAGAACCAAAATGTACCGAACCCAGGTCAATACTAGAAGAGTCGGAACCAAACTAGAATCAAAACCAGGGAAAGCCAGAGGAAAAAAACAGGATATCACATCAAGTCCAAGGATTCAAACATAGAGTCAGAGCACGATCCAAGGTCAGAAATCCAAATAGTAATTTGCAGAAAAACACTAGTGTGGCAGTCCAAAGACCAATCTCAGGCAACTTGTGGCAGGCAGGTTGCCTGTTTGAATAGGCCGCGCTTCTAGGTTTGGTGCATCATGTGACCAATGACATCAGAGCGCCTAGCTGTGTGAGCGTTGGCCCTGATTCGCTGGCGCTCCTGCATAGGGAGACCTAGCATGTCTCTCTGGCAACCAGGATACCGGCGGCACGCGTCTCTGCCCTAGATCATTACAAAAAGTTAGTACATAAAATGAAAATGCTTGGACTGGTGTAAAATGTGTGTATTTGTGTAAGTAACTGGTTTACTGATAGAAAACAGATATTAACGGTACATACTCAGATTGGGTTACTGTTACTAGTGGGGTACCACAGGGGTCAGTATTGGCCCTATTCTCTTCAATATATTTATTAATGATCTTGTAGAGGGATTGCACAGCAAAGTATCAATTTCTGCAGAAAACACTAAACTGTGTAAAGTAGACAGAAGAGCACAGTATATTGCTACAGATGGATCTGGATAGATTGGAGGCTTGAGCAGAGAAGTGGCAGATGAGGTTTAACGCTGACAAATACTTGTCACCAGTACATACTAAATGGTAAAACACTGGGTAACACTGACATGGAAAAGGCCTTAGGAATTTTAGGGGACAGCAAACTTAACTGTAGCTACCAGTGTCAGGCTGCTGCTGCCAAAGCCAATAAGATAATGGGTTGCATCAAAAGAAGCATAGGTGCACGTGATGAGAAAATAGTTCTGCCACTTTAGAAATGACTAGTCAGACCACACATGGAGTATTGTGTACAGTTCTGGGGACCTGTGTACAAGAAAGGCATAGCAAAACAAGAAAGGGTACAGAGGAGGGCAACTAAAGTAATAACTGGAATGAATGGACTACAGTACCCAGAAATATTATCAAAATTAGATTAGATCTAATAGCCATGCATAAATATATCAGGGGTCAGTATAGAGATCTCTCCCATGGTCTATTTATACCCAGGATGGTGGTTATAACTAGGAGACATCCACTGCTACTAGAGAAAAGAAGGTTTCTACATTAACACAGAAGATTTTTTTACTGTAAGAGCAGTAAGACTTTGGAACTCTCTGCCAGAACAGATGGGGATGGTGAACTCACTAAAAGAGTTCAAGAGGGACCTGGATGTATAGTTAGTAGATTTCTAGAGAAAGTTCTTGGATCCAGGGAGTTATTCTGATTGCCTGATTGGAGTTGAGAAGGAATTATTTCCCTTACAGTGCGGAAAATTATCTTTGACCTCATGAGGTTTTTTTTAATTCCTTCCTCTGGAATGACTTTGCAGGATAACCGGCTGAACTGGATAGAAGAATGTATTTTTTTATGAAAACAACAGAATAGGGAGGGTTATTTGGAAATAGCTAACTTCCTCTCGATAGCTCAGAGGCTTAATAATCTATTTTGTGGTCTGAGTATACATTGATTAGATTAAAACTTAACTTTTATTTCTCACAAATAATATAGGTCTAGAGGTAATTGTTTAAACGTTTATGATAGTGGGGGTAAAGGTTTGGCGCATTTCACCAATTGTCAGTCCTAGGTCTCTTTACGATGAATAAGGCGGCTGAGTCGCCGACTAATAGGTGGTGGCGAGTGCTACTTAAATATCTCTGCTGTCCATGTTTGCTGTCCCTCAAAGATACTAGTCTGAATTCGGCGAAAAACTAACACTGCTGCAGTTGGAGCACTCGTCCTGACAAGGGCGACCCCAGTGGGAGAGTGATGGCATATTAGAGCCCAGAGCTTTCTGGAGCACATAGTATTATTTTCCACAACAGGCTTTATTACTAGTTAATTATAATTGCTCTGTGTTCCGTCACGATGCTGTATGGTCTACACTGTGACAGCACCTGGACATGAACATCACCCATCTGCATGAGCCCTTAGAGAGCATTCTTCATATCCTTTTGTTGCAAAAGCTTTCTGATAGTCTCATTTATATAAATAGAGATTGCAGAGATCCATGCACCTGCTGCAGAAAGGTCTCCTACACACATAACAAACCATCAATCTTTGAGGGAGGTGCCATATAGAATTAAGGAAGGTGCTGCAAAGATATGCTTTATTCAGTAGTCACCCACTTCACACATCACAATGATGTGGTTGCAATTGTGCACCTGTCAATAAACTGTTCAATACAATGTTTTTTGCATAATTTGTGCAATAGCCATCAATATTATCACGTAATAAAATGTCCGAAATCCAAATGTAAACAATGGGCCAGATTTCCTTTAAGTAGTTTAATGCAAACGCTCGTTCATCTGTTGAATCGTTGACATGGACACTAAAACATCAGTTCTGAGCAGCAGATCATCCACTGTTCCACTGCCCAAAAACAATGAGTGTATGATAACAAGCAATTGTCATAGTGTTCACTCGTCCTCCTAAAGAGATGATTACCGAATGTAAATGCAGCTTTTATCTCTTACTAGCAGGCAATTATCAGGAACGAGTAGTTTGTCCCAAGAAAATGCCTGCACAATTGACTTGTGTAAAGGGGCTTTTAGACTACACAGTCTAAAAATGTGCCAGATTAATAGTGGCTCATGCTGTATGCTAAATGTAGCGCATATTTAGACTAATTTAAGTTTATACCACCCTTTAGCTTCCATTGTGCCATCATTTTTTAAATTTGTAGCCACACCCCCTTTCCCATTAAGCACCATCTTGTTGGACAAGTCAAAAAAAGTGGTTTAAAAAAATGAAACATTTAAAAAATGTGGTGCACAGTATGTATGCAAGATCTGACACATTTTGATAATAAATCTCAACAAATGTTTATGTAAATTGTAATTAATTACAGAATGCATGTCTCATTTCAAATGCTCTCATCAAACAATTGGTATTTTATCTATATGTTTACCTTTCTTTTTTATATATCTTAAACACATATTATGAAATAAAGAATTAACAGAAAATCAGTAACAAGATAAATCAATAACACTAAACAAACTTACAGTGTTACTTGGGATCCTGAAGAGCACCCCTACAGCCAGGCTTGGTTGTGTTAATGTAGAACAGACAGTTCTAATGAAGTAGATAAAGGAAAACATGCTTTAGTTTGAGAAGCTTTTTATTCTTCCGTTTTTTGTTTTGTTTTTCATAATACTCCCAGTTCCTCTTTTTAGTTTCCTGTGTCAGGAGCTGGCTCAGTTTTGATTACTGTACAAAGACACTCGAGTGCCACTCTCATGTATTACTGTGAATTTCTATTTAGTATTCAGAGGCATTTGTAATATACTGTAAATGTAATTTAATCTCTTAAAAAAGATTGACTAGTAAACTAGTACGTTAAATACGAAAGAATGGTTAAGTATCAGACAAATATAATATTTCTCACTAAGGATCCACTGCAATTGTATATTAGTTAGAAATAATGTGTATAACTTCAGATATCAGTAATTTGACAATATGAATTGACATATTACAATATATGAATCTGTCTTAAAACTGGTTAGAGTAACTTTAAGTGTAAGAGGTTTAAAGTGTATTAGTAACGGACAGTGGGTGTAGACCCACTGTACCAACTAACCGTTCTGGTTTCAGGCTAACTATAAGGGCATTATAAGTCCCCTAGTTTTCACCTTTTAAACCCCTATAGAGGAAAATGGTCTTTGTTGCAGGGGAGCCTCCAGGACGCTACTTCTTGAGATAGCCCAGGTGTAGTTGGAGGCAGATCCACAGAGATTTGAGACACCGATGTGATGCATAACAGTCAGGCAATATTCATAATCAAGGGAAAGAGCCTTGGTCAGAGCAGATAGCGTTCAAAGGTATTTGAGAAACAAGTCAGCAGTTAGGGCAGATGGCAATGCAGGAAACAGGCTATGGTTAGGGCAGGCAGTGTAGAATCAGAGTAGGTTGTCAGGCAGAAGTTCGAAACACAAGCAGTCAGACAGAAAACGCACATTCACTGATTAAATAGAGACTAGCAGCGGAGGGAATGGGATGCCAGCTCAATAGATAGAAGATGGTGCTCAGAAAGACTATCCCCCTTTCAGAAAACTATTTATGGACATTGTAATGTAATTGTTAAATATGTGTACCAAACTGAATACAGTGAAACCTCTCCAAAATACCACCTCTTTGAGTAGACCACCATCTTATCACAACAAATTCCTGTGGCATATTTTCAACCTTTAAGGCTACTTTCACACTAGCGGCAGTGGATTCCGGCAGGCTGGATCCGTGCTGCCGCTGGTGCAAGTGTGGGGCCGGAACTACGCTCCGCCCCATTCACTATAATGGGGGCGGGCCCCGGTTCCGGCGCAGCACGGCAAACTTGTCGAGAGGTGGCCGGACCAAAACTACGAACAGCCTGCCGGAATCCACTGCCGCTAGTGTGAAAGTAGCCTAACTCGTATATTATTCATTATCATTTTCTCTAGGTTGACCAGTCCACTAATAGACTTTTTTCAATGCAGGTGAGAGGAAAAGATCAGGTCTATTTCTCAATAAGAGGGGGTAACTGGAAAGGTATTTTGGTGCAAAAGGAGACAATGTGGATCCAAAGGTTAGGTATGCTTTACCCTCGGGGACTTGTACGAGTACAACAGTTTTGTACCCTTATATAGACCCTGAATTTGGTTCTCTTGTCTACTCTCTGTAGTTTGATGGTGTTGTATGTATCTTTTTTGATATACTTTTTAGGGAATGCCAGTCTCGTACCAATGAATGAACTTTTTAGCCAAGATCTCTTCACAGATTTACTATGTCATTTGGGATTCCTCTGGTCTTTGCGATTATTACCTTTGTTATTGTTATGACCTATATTAACCCCTTCTACCCCGGGACAGTTTTCACATTTCTGCCCAGGCCATTTTTTTGCAAATCTTACAGGTGTCACTTTGTGGTAATAACTTTGGAACACTTTTATTTATCTAAGCCATTCTGAGATTGTTTTCTCATGATACATTGCACTTCATGACAAACATAAATTTGAGTCAATATATTTTACCTTTATTTATGAAAAAATCCCAAATTTACAAAAAATTTTGAACAATTCGCAATTTTCAAAAATAAAACAGAAAGTGATACCTCATAAAATATTTATTACTTAACATTCCCCATAGGTCTACTTTATGTTGGCATCATTTTGTAAATCTCATTTTATTTTTTAGGGACGTTAGATGGCTTCGAATTTTAGAAGCAATTCTTAAAATTTTTAAGAAAATTTCCAAAACCCACTTTTTAAGGACCAGTTCAGGTCCGAAGTCACTTTGTGGGGCTTACATAGTGGAAACCCCCCCATATAAATGACCCCATTGTAGAAACTATACCCCTCAAATTACTCTAAACTGATTTTACAAACTTTGTTAACCCTTTAGGTGTTCCACAAGAATTAAAGGAAATGGAGGTGAAATTTCAAAATTTCACTTTTATGGCAGATTTTCCATTTTAATCCAGTTGTTTCTTTAACACATCGAGAGTTAACAGCCAAACAAATCGCAATATTTATTACCCTGATTCTGCAGTTTACAGAAACACCCCACATGTGGTCGTTAACTGATGTAAGGGCCATGGCAGGGTGCAGAAGGAAAGGAGCGCTGTATGGTTTTTTGAAGGCAGAGTTTGCTGAACTGGTTTTTAGACACTATGTCCCATTTAAAGCCCCCCTGATGCCCCCTACAGTAGAAACTCCCAAAAGCGACCCCATTATGGAAACTAGGGGATAAGGTGATGGTTTTATTGGTACTATTTTGGAGTACATATGATTTTTAATCGCTCTATATTACGTATTTTGTGATGCAAGGTAACCAAAAAATGGTTTTTTGACACCGTTTTAATTTTTTTATTTTTTACAATGTTCATCTGACAGGTTAGATCATGTGCTATTTTTATAGAGCAGGTAGTTACGGACGCGATGATATCAAATATGTCTACTTTGTTTGTTTCAGTTTTACATAATAAAGCATTTTTGAAAAAAAAAATGTTATTGTGTCTCCATTTTATGAACGCCAAATTTTTTTATTTTTCTGCCAATGATCTTGTGCAGGGGCTCGTTTTTGCAGGAAGAGTTGACATTTTTATTGGTACTATTTTTGGGTACATAATATTTATATATTATTTAATATTATACTTTATGGGGTAAGGTGACCAAAAAATTGGTTGTTTTGGCACAGTTTTTATTTATTTATTTTTACACCGTTCACCTGAGGGGTTAGGTCCTGTGATATTATATTTAATTATTATATTATATATTTATTTAAGTTTTACACAATAGTAGCATTTTTAAAACAAAAAAAGCCTCTCCATAGTCTGAAAGCCATATCTTTTTTATTTTTTGACCAATTACACAGTGTAATACACTAACAGGTTGCCTAGGCCCCTGTAGAAGGCAGGTCCGATGGGCTCCCTCACCCACCGCATGTACCTTCTATGCCGCAGTCAGCGCTGACCGTTGCATAGAAAGGGTTAATCTGCCGGCATTGGCTTTTACAGCGATGACAGCGGATACAGCAAGGGCCCGGCTATCGGGGTCTGCCGATCCCCTGCAATGATCGGGTGCGCACCGCACTGATGCCCGCCCGATCACCATGACGTAATAGTTCGTCAAAAGGCAGCAAGTCACTTGCCGCCATGATGTACTAGTACGTCATTTGTCGGGAAGGGGTTAAATTAACTTTGAATCTAGACCTTTTATCATTCCTATTTTGCACTTTGATATGAATTGTGGTACCAATGTCAAATATGTGTTAAAGATGAGCGAACCGGGTTCATTACGGACTTTGCAATTTTTCAGGTTAGTTTCAGACAAACCCAGTAAAACAGCGCATAGTGCAATTTTACTGCACATGTCGGAGGTAAAAAAAAAAAAAAAAAAAAAAAAAAAAAAAAAAAAAAAAGCACTAGGGAGGAAGAAGGGTGCTCACATAAAATCTGAAAGGAAGTGGGGGGAAAAGGGGCTTGCCCTGATTGTCTCACAGGCCGACAGACAGCCTAGATAAGTCAATCAGTGCTGCAGCAGGCAGGTTGGTGTCTGAGCAGAAAGTAATTCTGTGTTGGGCTGTGAATGAGGGAGGATAGGTATTACAGTGACTTCCAGAAAAATGATCTTAGTGAGTCAGGGAGAGTCAAAAGTCAGAATCAAGTTTGTATTCTACTGGCAGATAAATGGAAAGGCTAGAATTACAAAGAAGAATTGTATGTGTGTGGAATAGGGTCAGGCAAGGAAAGCTTTCAGCCAGGGAATGAGAAGTGAGGAGCTGAGGCTGGCTTTGCCTCCTAGCACAACTTCAGCTGCTGCAAACCTCAAAAGCAGCTACCTGCAATGATGTTATTTTATTTTTTTTTCCCCATTGTAAACAGGGAAGGGGGGGGGTGAATAAGCGCAAAACTGTCCAACTAGTGTTCTACTATTGATGTAGCATTTGAAATCTCAGTGGAAACACCTGAAATATTAGTCCAAACTCTGTATCAGGGCATCTCCGCATTTTTTTTTTGTTTAAGTTTTAAAAACCGTATTAAATACGCAGGGTAGCGGACAAAAACATCAGTGAGTGATAATGTAATATCAGGGCTAAATCAGTAAATCTCCACACAGTTTCAATTTTATTTATTTATTTTTTGGGTGGTTATTGAATTATTATTTTTTTAACCAAATATTTATTTTCATTATCAGCAATATTACAATGATCAGTTGAATACAGCATAACATTAACATAAAGGTGGCAACCGCACCAAAGGGTCATGCAGGCATAACAGACATTTTATATAATACTAGCAGAAGGACCCGGCTTCGCCCAGGTATATTTCATTTAATGTTTATGTGTGTGTCATTAAAAGATATACTGAAAAGAGATACTGACTCCCCTCATAGTGCCCTGTCTCCTTAAAATGGGACCTCCACAGCAGCCCACCCCTCAACTTTGACCCTCACCTTTAACAGTGAGTTCCACAGCGCCTCATTCCCTTGACAGTGACCTCCACAGGGGCCCGCCCTCTTAAGTGACGTCCACAGCACCCACCCCTTAACACTGACCATAGGTTACAGTCCCCTTAACTGACCTCCATCATTCCTGGCCCCCTTGACAGAGACCTCCACAGCGACTGCTCCTTTAACAGTGACTGTCACAGTACCCCGCTCCCTTAACAGTGACCTCACAATACCCCGCTGCCCCTTTAATAGTGGCCTCTACAGTGCCCACCCCTTTAACAGTGACCTCCACAGCAGCCAGCCCCCTTAACAGTAACATCCACAGCGCTTTCCCCTTTAACTGTGACCTCAACAGCAGCCTGCCCCTAGGGTGGCCAGAGGTCCATTTTAGGCCGGACAGTGCGGCTTTCAGTCCCCCTGTCCTCCATCCGGCATAGGGCCTGGACGGACACAGCAATGTCCTTTTGAACAGCTTACTCTCAGTCAGCATCGATGTGCAGTCTGAGCATGAGCTGCAGGGAGAAAGTCAAACTCCCTCCCACCGCTGCAGCTGACAGAAGTTGATTTTTACCTTCATTTTTTCAATCCCTGTCAGCTGCGGAGTGGGGTGTGTGTGGGCTAACCGGGTTGGGGGCATGGCTTATCGAACCTGGGGGCGGGGCTTTTAAGTCCTTCTTTTGAGGGTGGCCTGAATTATAGGCCGATGTCATGGTTATTTATGAGGAAACTCAGTGGACGAAAATATCTTTTATTACTACTGAACGGTAAATATGTGAAATTCACACTATATTAGGTAATGATTGATGATGAATTAGTCTAAAACATAAGTTATATTTATGGTAACCAGAATACCCTTTTAACAGTGTCATCCACAGCGCCCTGCCCCTTTAAAGCTGACGTACAGCAGCGAAGAAAAATGACTGGGTTGTTATGGAAACCTGATGTGAAACTGTCTGTATGTGGAGGCTAACTGCCTGCAAGCTTCTATTGGCTGATAAGGGTCATGTGAGTAGGCTTCTATTGGCTAATGCATTTTTTTGTCAATATCTCAGGAACGGTACGGTCTATAACCTTCATACACCTGATGTACCTGTGTGCCAAATTTCATGATTGTAGCTGCGACGGTGCAGATTCCTTTAGCGGACATACATACATACACACATACATACACTCAGCTTTATATATTAGATTTATTGTAAAGGTCGACAATCAAGGTCCAATACAACGTGGTCCACATGTGGTGCATATGATTTCACCTTCTCAATATGTACAATACTTGTGTGCCATGGAGTGTTATGAACTTCCTGTAAAAAAGTCTGGATTTTACTTTCAGTAGACTCGGCCCACTCTCTCCAGATTATTCTCTGTAAATCTCTAGGATCCTGTGCAGCAGTGTTTTTAGCACCTACTTCATATTTGCTGAGGAAACAGTCCACATTGTGATGAATATGTAGCATACCACCAGTATTCTTCTTCAGAACTCTACAAGCTACAAGATAACCTGCTTCAGATGTGGGGATTAGGCCCAAATTCACACGATCAGCTACATCTTGCAGCAACAGCTAAGGGAATGAAAAAAATGTGTTATATAACCATGAGATCATGGTATATCTAGTGTAACATTGAAGTGAATGGGTCCACATCCAACCCACAAAAAATGCGGATCAGATGCAGACTAAAACAATGGTCGTGTGCATAAGTCCTAACCAGAAGTGCTATTCAAGAGCAAGGTAAGTATCTCAGTAAAGCTGTAATTATATTTTTTTTATATATTTTTTTTACAATTTTTCCCCAAACGCTTAAAAAAAGAAATAGTTGGTGTAAATACAGACAGAACTGCTCCAGATTTATCACAGGGTTTCAGGATGGATGATTAATCTGGTCAGGGCTACACACTTTTTGTCTAACTCTATACCAACTATTAGGTGGCTTTCTTTGAGACATAGTTTTACGCCAGAATTGTGGCAAAATTTTGCTGTTGCATCTTGGGCAACTCAACTTTTCCACTAATCCCCACCTCTTCACTCCAAGCTCTACCCCTTTTCAAGCAAATCATAAAAATTGTAGAAAACTTTAGCTGCACCAAACTGCTGCACTTTTTAGATAAATTCTAGGCGCAGACTCATTTGCCAACGTAAATGAAACCATCAATCCATCCCATGGAGCTTCACTGACCTCTAACATCAAGTTCTTCAGAACTGGCCAGCTAACAGACTCGTATTTTTAAAAATATGATAATGAGCAAAAGGAGCACTCAGAGGAGGGCTTATGCCCTTCCAAGCACTGCTTCTGCAGCGCCTAAGTAATTATACTGCTGCCCTTATTGTAATAATCACACCCCCAATCCTTGTGACTGACAGCGCTAAACTCACTGGTCTAGCACTGAGATCCCGCACCTGCACATTTGCATCTATGAAAGCGCGTGTGCACTGGACTTTTCCCGTTCCTCTTGGCCAGTGTATATCTCACGCACCGTCATAGCTGCGAGTGCACAGGCGCGGGATCTCAGCACTAGACCAGTGGGTCTAGCGCTGTCAGTCAAAAGGATTGGGGGCGTGATTATTACAATAAGGGCAGCAGTATAATTACATGGACGTTGCATAGGCCCGCCTCAGAGTGCTCCATTTGCTCATTAGCATATTTTTAAAAACTGATTTTCCTGACAAACCGGACCTAAAAGAAGAAAAAGAAAGGTATGCTTTTTGTTAGCGTTATCAGCCCTGCCTGGCTATATGCCAAGTAGGGTATGCTTGCACCAGGTGACAGAGCCTCTTTAGTGAAAAGAAGAGACTGTTTCACATATACTAGGCTACGGAAACTCTGCAAATTCTTGCAGTGCTACTGACAGATTTTAAAGGGGTTATCTATAACTGCCTCCCCAAATGCCCGGGCCCCTCACACAGATCGTACTTACCTCACTCCCCGGCACCCACGTCACTTCTGATGCCCGACGCTGGATGTTTTGATCTGCGCAATGCTGAAATGCAGCGGCAGCTGTGCAGGCATCAGAAGTGACGCGGGTGCCAGGGAGCGAGGTAAGTACGATCTGTATGAGGGGCCCAGGAATTTTGAGGGGGGGGGGAATTTTTGGCCATCAAAACAGCTGTAATAAATTCAGACTCTTATTTATGCTGCTCGCAGGTGCTCGCTGCTGTCTGCATTCTGTCTCTCTCTGTATTGAAAGCACCTATAAGCAGCTGCCTCAGGTGGACTGTTTATTGTTGTGGCCTCTACCACCACCAAACCAAATACCCGCCCAGTGATAGAAACAGTTTTGTGTCTATTATGGTCCATTTAGTCAGATAAAAAAAAAAATTTTAAGTTAAAATAGATGAACAAGCATAAAATATAGCTTTCCTTGATGCCTTAATTACTTGTTGTGTTACCTGTCTGTTGTCACCTTCAATAATTTGGCATTTGTGAGACACCTTGTTAAGCTCCAGGTTTTTCCGCAAAGCAGCTACAGCATAGGGATTCCATTCACATGCGTAAACAAATGCTGCTCCTGCATGGACCAGGAAAGGCAGGGTAAAGTATCCAATACCTAAAATAATATTGCAAAAATAATTAAACAGCAGTGATGGTAGTAATGCAAAAAGTTTACATGACCAGAATACGGAACTGCAGCCTGGGACCAAAGTTCGTGTAAAGACATTGGTCTTTATTAAAATGTTTTAACCATTTGTCCTCTATGATGTTTCACTGACTGCAGAATGACTCAGAATACTGTAGAGGACAAAGGGTTAAACATTTTTAATAAAGGCCAACTGGAAAATGCCTTTTAGTCCAAAATAAGTGAAATGCATTAATTTAAAAAAAAAAAAAAAAAGGTCTCCAACGCTGTCTATACAGCTAAATACAAAAGTTTGGGCACCCCTGGTTGCTGTTACTGTGAACAGTTAAAGTTCTGTCAGCACGATCAACCCTATTAAACCAGGCATACAACGTGGTAGTAGGGCTCATCATGCTGATTAAAACAATACCTTTCTTTTATCTGTATGCTAAACAGATGCAGGGTTATCCATGTTTTATTTATATGCAAATTAGCAAGAAGGAGCACCAGAAAAAGGCTCCCCCTCCACCTGTGCTCTGTACACTCCCTTTGATAGGGCTAGACTTCAGCATATTGAGAGCACAGCAGTGTCCTAGAGCTGTCTCCTAGAATGTACATATTATATAAACTACTTAATGTAGCTTTACCACATTGACATATGCTCAGAAAGCTAATCTACATATTACTCCTTTATTCACTTTATTATAAAGATAACTGTAATATGCGTTATAATATGCGTTGTAATATGCATTTTCTATAGGGCTGGCGAAAATAGCCGAAAAGTGCTGGCTCAGCTATTCCCGTCGGCTCCATAGAAATGAATGGGAGTGGGGGCCACGCGGGCGCGGTACACTCCCATTCATTTCTATGGGGAGCCGGCTTGGTGGTGGCCAGACCAGAGTCCTCCAGCCACCACCTTGAGGGGCTCAGTTCTGGATAAAGGTGCAGGTCCCCGGACCTATATGACAATGGGGGCATATCCCACCTTTAATTGATTTTGAATTTGCCACTAAACTGAAATCCTTCCCCTAAGCCATATGACGGTGCAATAAAATTATTGCCTGAGGTAAAATTTCCTAAAGGTTGCATGCATATATAATCTTTCCTGAATGTCAGGCGATGCAAGATTATATACAGGAAAGCTTACATAAGGGTCATATTCGTCCTTCAGAACAAGATTCTTTTTGTGAGTAAGAAGGATGGGGGTCTTAGGCCATGTATAGACTATCAGGAATTGAACAGAATCACTGTCTTTAATCCCCTATTTAATCAGATTCTGAGGGCAAAACGGATTTCTAAATTGGTTCTCAGAGACGCCTGTAATCTTAACCGTATGAAGGAAGGGGATGAATGAAAAAACTGGAATGAATGGAATAACATTTAGTTATGCCATTTGGGCTGAGCAATGCACCTGCTGTATTTCAGAACTTGGTTAACGATCGTCTATCTGGATGATATTGTAATTTATAGGATCCCAGTTAAATTCAGGCAATAGCCTATGTCTCTTAAGGCCCTTCAGTGCTTTTTAGGGTTTGCAAATTATTATTGCAAATTTATAAAAAATGTTTCAGTAGTGGTTAAACTACTTACCTGACTAAAAAGGGGGCAGATTTACGTCACTGGCAACCAGGGGCCTTTTATGGTTGAGGAAGGTGCTTCTGAGGTCGGAGTGGGAGCAGTGCTCTCTCAGAGAACTAGGGCTCTGACTCCTCTTAGGCCATGTGCCTTTTTTCTCGTAAATTTTCTACAGTCGAAAAGAATTATGATGATGGAAATCGGGAGCTCCTTGTCATAAACTGGGCCTTTGAAGAATGGTGTCACTTCTTGGAAAGAGCTCAACACCAGGAAGCGGTTATTACAGATCACAAATATGCAACCTTTTTGGAATCTGCCAAACAACTGAACCCTAGGCAGGCAAGGTGGGCATTGTTTTTTACTCTTAATTTTGTAATTACATTTAAAGCAGATGCCTTATTCTAGAGCAGTGATGGCTAACCTCGGCACTCCAGCTGTGGTGAAACTACGACTCCCAGCATGCTCCATTTATTTCTGTTGAGTTCTGAGAGCAGTCAAGCAAGGGGGGCATCTTGGGAGTTGTAGTTTTACCACAGCTGGAGTGCCAAGGTTAGCCATCACTGTTCTAGAGCTTCTGTGCAGTCCAAGTCTAAACTGGAATTCATGCTACCAGTGAGTATTGTGATTTCTACTATTTTAACTGGCATCCGAAATTGAAACAAACCAAGGTCTAGCTCCCGTGAACCTCCCAGAAGGTAAACTATTTCCCCCCAAGTCACCTTCGTCTGCTGGTCACCTGGTGGTCGTAAGTACCCAGAGAATTAATCTCGAGACACTTTTGTTGGCCTTCTATGCATAGAGATATTGCTGCTTATGTTGCTGTTGCTTGTTTTACACTGGCGGATTTTATGCCAGATGATTGCTAATGAACGTTCATAGTAGCACACATTAGTGATCATCTGTCAGTCTAGTACTGCCAACGATTACCTAATGAATGAGCAAATGCTTGTTCATTGGGCAATTGTGATCTTTCAGCATGCTGGAAGATCGCTATTTGCCGGCAACAGATCGTGCTGTGAAATCATGATGTACTGCTGGCAATTAACTAGACTTTGTACAGCATCAAACCGATTGGTCTGACTGGACAGAAATTGGTCAGATAATCTGTTGGTGTAATACAGCCCTAAAGGCGGTTTCAGACGGCCCATGGAGCGCCCGATTGTTGGGAAGAAAGCATTAGAATATCAATTTAGTTTCAAACGGCCAAAAGACTTATCATCATTGTTGAAATTTTGTAGTAGCCAATTTCATGTCCTCCACATGTTAGTCAACGGATAAAAATTGTATAAGAAGGAAGGCTGAGGGAAGGTTAGGGTTGAATGAACTCAGGTAACATAATTCTGGGCAATAGCAGGTTCATTCATCATAAGCGCTATAAACATTGCTGTATCTGGGCCTGATAATCGGAATAAAGCTTCACCTCTGGAAAAGAACTGAAGATTGCTGCCATTCATCATTTTTCATAAATCCATATTAACAACACACAGTTGGCGGCTCATTCAGTGAAGGAGACTGCTGTGTTTGCATGCAGTGATTTCCTTCATAGTATGCCCAGAAACGATTTGTGGTGCGTGCGCGAATTACAGAATCACATTTAGATGGTCAGGTTGTTCCTGATAACCTGGACGATTATTGCTTTGTCTAAATCCACCTTGAAGGGGTTGTCCGAGTTATTTTTTTATTCTTTATATGTTTCTAACTTGTCAGGTATAACAACTTTCCCATATACTTTGTGTTTCTAAAGCTGCTGGTTTCTCAGAGTTGACTGAGGGTCACATGACCTGTGATGTCAGTTTATCTTCCTGGTCTGTGATGTTTCGTGCACAAGCCTCAGAGTTCAGATAACAGTCTGTACACGAGACGTCACTGGCCACGCCCCCTTTCTTTGCCGGGCTGCTATCTGCTCTCTCCCTGGATTCCTTCAGATAAAACATTAACCCCTTCAGCCAGAACACACTGAGGGATCAAGGCTTTACAACAAATAGTAGCTGCAGCAGTGAGAGGAGACAAATGCTGGGCAAGGAGCTATAGAGGAATTGTATTGTACAAGAACAGGTAGGGAGAATTTCCTGTGTGTATCAGCAGTGTCATTGTACAGCTGAGACTTGTAGTCCTACACATACAACATGCTGCTGAGTATTCAAGCAGGCAGACATGTCACTCAGCACTTGTATTCACTGTCTTTGCAGAGAAAGGGGTGGGGCTGAGATTGTTGTTATTGCATGTAAACAAAAGCCAGAAGAGAACCAGGGAAATGAGGAAATATAGATTTTTTTTGCCTAAAACTTGCTGAACTTAGTTATATATTGCTGCCCAGATCAGATTTGCAGAGCTATATATTTTTTTTTCATAACTTGGACAACCCCTTTAAGTCTTAAGGTTCCTTTATACTGGCCAACATCAGACAGATAATTGCTAACAAGCGATCATATGAACGCTTGTTAGAGATCGTCTGCATGTGTAAAGGTGTCGCCAATCACTCGATGAACGAGCAAATAATTTGTTCATTGGGTAATATGACCGTTTTGAGGTCACCAAAATCATTGTTTGCCTGCAGCAGGTTGTATTGTCTAAACACACTCTGCTGCTGGTAAACAATGATTCTGTATAGGGACGAGCAATGGCATTAGTGATCACTCCTCCCCATACTGTAGAGGAGATCGCTGCAGTTTTATTGCTCTCTAATTTTGATTACCTATCACCTTACGTACAAATGTCTGCAACATCACTTAACATCTTGTGCCTTTCTCAGTCAATCATTTGTATACTGTCTGATGAAGTAGCCTCTGTGCTTTGAAAGCTTGCAAACAGAATTTGTTTTGGTTGGCCAATAAAGGTATCACTGCTATAATACTTTTGTAATTTTAACGCAAAAGTACTTAAAGGGGTTATCCAACACCTATAATGCCACCCAAAATGCCCAGGTATCTCATACTGGTTATATTTACCTCGCTCCCCGGCACTCGCGCCACTCCTGATGCCTGCACGGGAACGAGTTTCCATAGCGTCACTCTTTAAAAGCCATGAATACTTTTGTGCATGAAAATTCAATAAACACATGTGTTACTTAATTGCTGTAGAAAAAATATGAGCACTTATATCTTTTTTTTTTTTTTTGCTTTGCGCTACCCTTTCTATACATGCAGGATATCCTTATACCTGGTTTTCAACCACTTCTACACTCTCACTTCTGGCTCTATGGGAGTTCCTTTCAGCTCTGCTCTCCCCTCTTCTTGCAGTTTTTGGGTTTGCATAATCCTGCCCACACACTGTTAGAAAGCCATAGTCCCTTCAAGGTTTATGTAGAACAGATTCTCCTGCTGGAGACCAGGTTCTACGAATAAATGCATGGTACAAGGAGCTCAGATTTTTAAAGCGTTATGTGTCTTTATTATTGAGTAACCTATTAGTGGCAGTAGGATAGATAACTGGTGACTGTCGGCAGCTGCATTACTAACCAACATCACACACAACGCTCCTGCTCAATGCCTCTGGTCTGTACTGCTGAAACTGAACACACAGCCTCTGGATCACTAGCTCTGCCCAATCCCTTCTCCACCCCTCCACAGATCCACACATGCTCTTCTCCTCCCCTACAGCAGCTTACAGAGGCACATACCTTCCTCCCTGCACTTACTGTACTACTCTAGCATCAAGCTCTGCTGTCTGGTGAGAAGGTGAAAGAAAAATGTGGGAGTCGGCAGAGCAGTAAGTGCTGCTGTACAAGGACTCCTATGCTGTAAGAGCAAAGGGACGATCCCCTGCCTGCCAATATCAGTATAATCATTATTGGAGAATAGGGTTAACCCTGGCGTGAGCACTGGTTCCTTACACACAGGCAGTATACAGACACTAGAGCAGATAGGAGGGGCTGTAGGCACCCCGTCTGACATCCAGCCTGAAGGATATCTACAAAAGTGACCAGGGCAGCTTGCTGTGCATAGGAAGCACATACTAGCTGCAGAGCCAAAACTGTACTCAATTTAAAACAGTCAATTGGAGAAAGAGAGTAATTTCAAACTCATTTGTTCAAGAGAGGATTACGCCTAACACATGGACCAACAGCCTTGTCACTAGTAGGAAGAGAAAGAGAAGAAGAATAGAAAGAAAAAGAAAAAAGTGAGACCAAGCCAGTTTTCACCATAAGGACCAAGCCACATTTTGCAAATCTGACGTTTCATTTTATGTGGTAATAACTCTGGAATGTTTTTACTTATTCAAGCCATACTGAGATTGTTTTCTCGTGACATATTGTACTTCATGTTAGTAGTAAATTGAGTCAATATATGTTAAACTATATTTATAAAAAAAATCCCTAAAATGTGGAAAAACTCACTATCAGTTATTACTTAACATTCCCCATATGTCTACTATGTAGGCATCATTTTGTAAATATTTTATTTTTTAGGACTTTAGAAGGCTTAGGATTTTAGAAGCAGTTTAAAAAAAGTTTAAAGAAAATTTCCAAACCGACTTTTTTTAAGTACTAAATCATTTCAAAAGCCGGAATTAGACTTACCGGTAATTCATTCTCCATGACATAACCACAACGGCACACAATGAGATTGACCCCTGACCTCTGTAGGGGCAGGAACAAAGAAGATTAAAAGGACACCTCCCACCACCAACACCAGTGTTTACCAAATCACAGAGCCACACCGGTGACCTACTGGAAACACATACTCACGCAAAATTAAACTTTTTTCTTTTTTTTTTTTTTAATCCGATATTAATTCATACCGGAGAAAAAAAATGGACCCTCGAGGGGTAAAAAATGGGAGGGAATAACCATGCTGTCGTGGTGATGTCATGGAAAATGAATTACCGGTAAGTCTAATTCCGGCTTTCCATATCATCACCACGACAGCACAGAATGAGATATACGAAATAATAATTAAGGGTGGGCAACTGCCTGAAGGACTTTTGTAGCGCCCTCCACCCTGCGTGGTGGTCGGTTGCTACAGCATGTATGTATTTCTGTGCATATAGTGTTAATAAAACCAGGAAGCCGGTCGCCTAGGCAACCCCAGAGCCTGGGGAGAGGAAGTGGGAGGAGGTTAGGAGCTCAGCAGAGGAGAAGCAGACAGTCTGCAGCAGGAGATATAGCAGTCTACAGCAGGAGATATAACAGACTGCAGGAGAGAGTCTACAGAAAGAGAGTGAGCTGGTAGTCTCCAACAGAAGCAGTCCACACATGGAGTCTGTGTAAGGAAAAGGAAGAAAGTCTTCAGGGGGCAGTTAGGAGAGTGCCTGAAGGAGCTAGTGACCAAGCAGATTGACAGTGCAGGAGGCCAAAGCGACCGGTGACCTGAATGTTCCAGTTTTCCCTGCTGTCTCTGAGTCATCCTTTCTGCTGCAGATGTGCCTATCCTCTATCACACAAGTCTCCAAGGCAAAGGCAAGTGATCCCCCCACGATCTCTAACCCTGGGAGTCAGCCCTAGTCAAGGGGGGTTTAACATCAGCGCTGACCCACAACATCTATCTCCCAGGGGCCTGTGTCAGCGCTCGTCCTATCTAGGCCGAACACCTTGACTGGCGTCACGAACTATTCCCAAATACCCTTTCCCCCTTTTAGGGTGTCCATGAGACGGCCCGACCCCTTACCAGAAGTACCCTCGGCCTGGGTGGGCGTCACATGGCTCCCCTTCTGGCGTCACGAACAGGATCTAGACGCCTGCACCGCGCGGGGACAGAAGAACGCCGTCCGCCATTTTGCGGCCTAGCCACGTGGGAATCCCGAAGAGACGGCCGCCATCTTGCGGCCTACTGCGTGGTCAAACGAGTGTCAGGGGGTGGAGCGAGGCCTGCTCACCCTGCCGGTCGATCAAGTGTTCGCAGGGGGTGGTAGCGCGATCGCTCACCCTGCTGAAGAATCAAGTGCCTCGGGCATCCAGCAGCATCGATAGAAGGGGAGAAAGATGTCTCGCCCAAACAGCCCAGAGAGACCGATCGCAGCGGCTGCAGCCCCGATCCTGCCGCTAACCATGCCGTACATCCCAGGCGCAACATGGCTACCACAATACAAAGGTGAGCCAATGACATTGAGTGACTTTAAAGAAAAACTTACTAGCATGTTCGACTTGTATCCCATGGCTGAGGAGCAGAAAGTCACCATCTTGATAAGTCAGCTCAGCGGTGTGGCCCAGAGGGAAGTCAAATCCTGGCTGGCCATCGATAAGAAGACCGTCAAAGATATCTTTGCCAAGCTGAAAAGTGCGTTTGAAACCCGGACAGCCTCAGAGGTCAAAATGCAATTCTTTGGGTGTCGGCAGAGAGCCCAAGACACGGTGAGAGACTATCGTTTTAACTTGCAAGAGGCGCTGTGGGCAGTAAAGCAGATAGATCCGGATAGTGTCCAAAATGAAGACAAGATGCTGAAGGAACAGTTTGTGGAGGGCTTGTTGTCAGGATCCAGTAAAGCCCAATTGCGAATGATGGCTCTGCAAAATCCGGATATGGACTTTGCTCAGTTCAAGGACCGGTCCATCCGTGTGCTACGAGAATGCACTTATGCTTACGCCGAGCCGATAAAGTCACCAACTACTGTGTGTCACCAGGGGGCGGTGTCCTCCCCACCAGTGCAGCCGGCTCCATGCTCTCAAAATAAAATTGAGGACCCCTCTGCAGATCTGCGACTACAGGTGCAGGAACTCACCAAAAGTGTTGCTGCTTTGTGCAAAACTGTTCAGCTTCTCCAAACAGGTCCTGTGACGGAAGAGATCCAGCTGGCTTCCAGTCTGGATGACCTTCCCTGGCACCAGCCACGGAGGATGCTGCCACCACGACGATTACCACGTTCCGGCCGGAGACCCTCCGACCAGTTTGACCCCACCGGACGTCTCATCTGCCGGAGATGCAGCAAGGTTGGTCATGTGGAAAGGGAGTGTCCTTTAAATGGGCGAGCCCCGGGGAGGTGGACCAATCCCCGGGAGTAAGACAATCAGGTCCACCAAAAGACTGGAGCAATAAATATGTAGGAGGCAGGCCGTGGATAGCAATAGTGGTGGATGGTATCCCCCTGACGGCCCTCCTAGACACTGGTTCGCAGGTAACCACCATGCCTTATAGTTTGTACCAAAGGTACTGGACTGATAGTGAGTTTACCCTTCGCCCAGAAGGAAGTTTAACGTTGATAGCCAGCAATGGCCAGCCCTTGACTCAGGTGGGCTACAAAGAGGTTGCCATCCAGGTGGGGCGAGTGAAACTCCAGTCGCAAGGCATAGTTGTGGTAGATGTAGAAAAAGGGGACTGCAACCCTACAGTAACCCTGGGTACTAATGTAATTGAGCACTGTTTGGGTGAGGTCCTTGCCATTTTGAGGGATCTGGCCATAACAGCTCCTCGCCAAGAGAAAACTGCCCTCAGTAGGGAAATTAAGGCCCTAGTGCAACAACAGCAAAGAGAGGTGACAGGAGGGGAGATTGGGAGTGTAAGGGTAAGCGATCGTAACCCCATCATACTCCCTCCCAGGAGTGAGACACTCCTCTGGTGTAGAGCGGCCATGGGTATCAGAGGACAAGATTACCAAGCCATGGTAGAATCTGTCTACTCCGCTGACAGGCCAAATGTCATGACCGCTAGGGCGTAGTTAATGTTAAAAGAGGTAGGGTCCCAGTGCGTGTCCTGAATTGCGGGGAGGAGGAAGTTTGTCTTCCCCGGTATGCACACGTTGCTAAATTGCTGACTGTAAGCAACAATGACATTCAGGGCATAGGACCCTTGGCTCCGTCAAAGACGACGGGTGGCAATGGCTCCCCAGCACCGTTGGCGGATTGGTGGCAGAGTATGCAAGTTGGCGTTGCCTCCACTCCCCAGCATCAGAAGGATGGCGTGTACCGAGTAGCCCAAGAATATGAACAAATTTTTAGCAAACACCCTCTAGATTACGGGCAAGTGAAAGGTATTCAGCATCATATCCCAACCGGGGATCATCCGCCAATAAAAGAAAGGTACAGGCCCATACCTCCTACCCATTACCAGTGTGCCAAAGGTATGCTAGCTGAGATGAAGCAGGCAGGAGTAATTAGGGACAGCTGTAGTCCATGGGCAGCCCCACTGGTGTTGGTCCGAAAGAAAGACGGCACCATGCGTATGTGTGTGGACTATAGAAAAATTAACCAGGTCACGCATAAAGATGCGTACCCCCTTCCACGCATAGAAGAGTCCTTAGCTGCATTAAAGTCTGCTAGATACTTCTCTACCTTGGATCTCACTAGTGGGTATTGGCAGGTTCCTGTTGCAGAGGCCGATAAGGAGAAGACCGCCTTCACCACTCCCATGGGGCTCTGCGAGTTCAACTGTATGCCGTTTGGATTATGCAACGCACCAGGAACATTCCAGAGACTGATGGAGTGCTGTCTTGGCCACAAGAATTTCGAAACTGTGCTGCTGTACCTGGATGATGTGATTGTTTATTCCAGGACTTATGAAGAGCACCTGCAACATCTGGCAGAAGTCTTTGAAGCCCTATCCAACTTTGGCTTAAAGGTTAAACCGTCTAAATGCCATCTGCTGAAACCTAAAGTACAATACCTTGGTCATGTTGTGAGTGCCGATGGAGTGGCACCGGACCCGGATAAGGTGACTGTCATCCAAGACTGGCAGAGGCCC
This sequence comes from Rhinella marina, assembly GCA_900303285.1. Taxonomy (NCBI): domain Eukaryota; kingdom Metazoa; phylum Chordata; class Amphibia; order Anura; family Bufonidae; genus Rhinella; species Rhinella marina. The sequence goes on along the minus strand of ONZH01005136.1, from coordinate 180,726 downwards.
ACCACCATCAAAGAGGTGCAGCAGTTCCTGGGACTAGTGGGCTATTATAGAAGATTCATCAAGGACTTCACTAAGATGGCCGGGCGGGCCCCTGCAAGACCTCCTGGTAGGCCTCACCAAGACCAAAGGCAAGAGTCCTCCGTTGGAGTGGAATGACAGGCTGGATGAAGCATTTCAGAGTCTGAAGCAAGCACTCACGGGAGAAGAGGTCTTGGCGTATCCAGACTATGATCGGCCCTTCATCCTCTATACAGACGCAAGCAATATCGGGCTGGGAGCCGTATTGTCGCAAGAACAGCAAGGGAAGGAGAAAGTGATTGCCTATGCGAGTAGCGCCCTACTGAAAGGAATCCTGCTAACTACAGCTCCTTCAAGCTTGAGTTCTTGGCAATTGTCTGGGCAGTAACCGAGAGGTTCAAGCACTACTTAGCATCCTCCAAGTTTACCATCTACACGGATAACAACCCGTTGACTCATCTGGACTCTGCTAAGCTGGGCGCATTGGAACAGAGATGGATGGCCCGGTTGTCCAACTATGAGTTCGTGATCAAATACAGAGCTGGAACCAAGAACACCAATGCAGACGCCTTGTCCCGTATGCCGAATCCCCCTGATCCGGGAGAAGAATCCACTGACCTGGAGGAGATTGAGATGCCAGCGTTTTACAATAGAGGCGTGTTCCAGTGTTCCACTGCTACCAGAGGGAAGGGTTTAGCCCGAGAAGATTCCCTGAATCCCTTACCTCACCATGATTGGGCTGAGACGCAACGTGGTGATCAGATCATCTCTATGATTAAAAATCTTCTTGTAATAGAAGGATCATCTCTAGCCCAGATGCACCAGCAGAGGCTCAGCAGCTGTGGAAGGAACGGAAGAAGCTCTTCCTCTTCGAGAACAAGCTGGTCCGTCGAGCCATCAACCCACGCACCCATGAGCTGGTATGGCAGATTGTGGTCCCAAGACAAGATGTGCCCATGATCCTCGAGGCATACCATAACCAAACAGGCCACTTCGGTTGGAAGAAGTTGGAGGTTGTGATCCGTGATCGTTTCTATTGGACGGGTATGAGACAGTCCATTGAACAGTGGTGCAGAGAGTGTGGCCCATGCAATCTGAGGAGGAAGAATCCTGCCAATCAGAAGGCCCCCTTGCAGCCGATTGTAACGAAACAACCTCTGGAAATAGTGGCGTTGGATCATGTTAAGCTGATACCAAGTCGATCCGGGGTACACATATGCCTTGACTATGGTGGATCATTACTCCCGCTTCCTAGTGGTCGTTCCAGTGAGAGACCAGACAGCGAGAACAGCTGCAAAGGCGTTCCAGGAATACTTCTGTAGACCCCATGGATATCCAGACCAAGTTCTGACGGATAGAGGTCCAGCTTTTGAAGCTGAAGTCTTCCAAGAGTTCTGCTCGCTATATGGGTGTAAGAAGATCCGGACTACACCCTACCACCCACAAGGCAACGGATTATGCGAAAAGATGAATCACCTGGTCATAAATTTGCTACAAACCTTACCTCTAGAAGAAAGAAATCGATGGCCAGAAAAGCTACCAGACTTGGTGGAGATGTACAACCATATTCCCACGAGCTCAACGGGATATTCTCCAGCGTACTTGATGCGTGCGCGTCCAGGGAAACTGCCGATTGACCAAGAGATGGGAGTTCTAACCCCAGAGACGTGGCTTGACCAGTCAGACAGTGATTGGAATACTACTAGACGGTTGCAATATCAGAAAGTCCAGCAATGTGTGGAGCGAAGCCTTGAGCAAGCCCGACAGAGACAAGAGAAGCACTTCAATAAAAAGGCGATTGCTGCTCCTTTGTCACCAGGCGATCAAGTCCTGAAGAAGAAAAGACGTTGCCATAAATTGGACGATCAGTGGGAAGCTCAACCATATGTAGTCCTACGATCCCATCATGACAATAGTAAAAGTTGTCTAATCTCTAAAGACGGCGGGAAGACTTGTGCTACTGTGTCCAGAGACAACCTGAAAATCTGTCCCAGTCAGCTGGCTGAAGAAATCGAAGGCCGAGAAGTCCCTCAGGAAGCAGAGGTTGATAGAGGAATCCAGACTGTCTTAGGCGATTTTCCTAGTGATTGGTTACAAGTGAACAATGCCATTGTTGTCCCGGTTATGCAATTCCTGCAATTATCCCTGTCGGAGACACTAGAGCCGTCACAGGAAGAAGACTCACTCATACAGGATAGCGAAGAATCGCAGGCCCAAGATCAAGAGAGTCCACCCTCTGCCAACAGTAGGCCTCTCATGCCAACAGTGAGCCCAAGGAGTAGGAGAGTACTACCTTCCCTTCCCACTTTACGCAGATCTCAGCGTAGTACTCAAGGTCAGACCCCAGCTCGCTACCAGAGTAATTAATAGGAACTTAACCAGTTAATTTGGTGCGTACTTATCTGCCATAATTGTATTTATGTTAAAATGTGTTCATATTTGTATGCCGTATTTAAAGGACTCTTTATGTTTTGAAACCGTTAAAGTGGCTGAACCCTTGACAAAGTGAACTGTAGTTTTGATTCTTGGAGCCCATGGCCCGCTCCTCAGGCCACGGAGAATTGCAAAAGACTCCACCCATTACCAACAATATCTGCAACACGGCGGTCGGATTCGTTACCCTGCCGGCCAACACTTCTTGTTAAAACAGCTGGCACAGCAACGTGATATGGTCTGTGTGCCCTGCACTGTGCCCGGGGACGAGCTTAGTTAGGTGGTTGGCTGTTACCCACACACTGTGCTGACAGTTAGGATGTTTAAATAACGATGAAAAATGTGCTTGTGTATTGTACCCTTAGTATAATGTGTTACCTTATGCTCTTTCATTTTACGCGAACTGCTCCTATTTAGTAAGGGGGAGCAGTCGCGTCCCATCTGATTACAACTGAATACCGGTCTTCCTTAGGGAAAGACATCCTGGTTTGGGGGCGTAGAAGGAGGGTTGCCGGTGACGAACCGTGAACGTTTGCACTGGGACCAGCTGTGGGCGGGGTATCAGTCCCCAGGTCTCTGCAACTTCCATAGACAGAGGCGAACGGAGTCGACTACCTGGCCTCCATGACGGGTAGCCCCAACCATAGATTCCCGGGGTCACAGTGACCGTAGAGGGTTAGGGTAGTGTGCTATCTCAGCAGCTCCCGCAGAACCCGTGGACACCTACCAGCCGGAAGGGACTTTAGGTCCGAGATAAGTTCCCTTGTAGTCTCTAGGACCCAGGAACAATGACATAAAGTGAAGCAGCAAGGACAGCTACGTCGCCTCTCCGCAGGAGCTTATTTCCACAACTTTGTAGGGACCGGGCTCAAAAATAAGAATTATTTTATTTCCCAATTGCAACATGTGTAAGCTGTCCGGGGACGGACGTGATTTAGTAAGGGGGAGTGTAGCGCCCTCCACCCTGCGTGGTGGTCGGTTGCTACAGCATGTATGTATTTCTGTGCATATAGTGTTAATAAAACCAGGAAGCCGGTCGCCTAGGCAACCCCAGAGCCTGGGGAGAGGAAGTGGGAGGAGGTTAGGAGCTCAGCAGAGGAGAAGCAGACAGTCTGCAGCAGGAGATATAGCAGTCTACAGCAGGAGATATAACAGACTGCAGGAGAGAGTCTACAGAAAGAGAGTGAGCTGGTAGTCTCCAACAGAAGCAGTCCACACATGGAGTCTGTGTAAGGAAAAGGAAGAAAGTCTTCAGGGGGCAGTTAGGAGAGTGCCTGAAGGAGCTAGTGACCAAGCAGATTGACAGTGCAGGAGGCCAAAGCGACCGGTGACCTGAATGTTCCAGTTTTCCCTGCTGTCTCTGAGTCATCCTTTCTGCTGCAGATGTGCCTATCCTCTATCACACAAGTCTCCAAGGCAAAGGCAAGTGATCCCCCCACGATCTCTAACCCTGGGAGTCAGCCCTAGTCAAGGGGGGTTTAACATCAGCGCTGACCCACAACATCTATCTCCCAGGGGCCTGTGTCAGCGCTCGGTCCTATCTAGGCCGAACACCTTGACTGGCGTCACGAACTATTCCCAAATACCCTTTCCCCCTTTTAGGGTGTCCATGAGACGGCCCGACCCCTTACCAGAAGTACCTCGGCCTGGGTGGGCGTCACACTTTACGTCCAAAAGACAGATCTGCGGAACTAGAAAAATCCAATCGATAGCGTCTGATGAATGTATAGACAATGGACCAAGTTGCTGCTCTTCAGATATCCTCAAGAGAGGTCCCGGCATGTTCAGCCTGGGACGAAGACATAGCTCTAGTGGAATGAGCCCGGATACCGTTAGGAGTGGGTAGGTCCTGAAACTCATAGCACAGGGAAATAGTGCTATGGATCCATCTGGCTAGTGTAGATCTAGAAATTTTATGGCCTTTATTCCTTCCTGAAAATTGGAGATGGAGACAGTCGGACCTCCAGGTATCTAAGAACGGACCTCTTAACATCAGGGGAGTGAAAAGACTTTTCTTTGCCGTTGGACGGAGAATTACAAAAGGTAGGTAGGATTATCTCCTGATTTCTATGAAAGTTGGAAACTACCTTAGGTAGGAACCCCGGATCTAGTCTGATGACCAGCCTAATCATCTAGAATGTTAAAATAGGGTTCTCTAATGGAGATGGCCTGAATCTCACCCAGCCTTCGGGCGGAAGTAATCAAAAAAGCGACCTTAAAAGGACAGTAGCTTTAGAGAACATTCCTCCAAAGGTTCAAAAGGAGGCAATGTAAGACCTGTGAGAAAAATGTTGAGGTCCCAGGAGGGTATCTTAGACCTGAGGGAAGGACATAATCGTGCTGTCGCCCTGATGAAGTGTCTGATCCATCTATGGTTGGCAAGGTCGGGATCGTAGAAACAACTGAGAGCTGACACCTGTACTTTTAAGGTAGAGGGGCTTAACCCCATTTCAAGACCACACTGAAGGAAGTCCAAGATCTTCTGAATATTTGGATGGACTAAGTTAGGAGACGGATCTCCAGACCAGGAACAGAACATCTTCCATAATTTGAGATAAATTGCCGTGGTGACTTTTTTCCTACAGGCTCTAAGAGTGGAGATCACTCCATCTGAGAGACCCTGGTACTTTAAGATTTGGATCTCAGGATCCAAGCCATCATTTTTAGAAACTCCGGATGAGGATGAACAATAGGCCCCTGAAATAGAAGGTCCTTCTGCACAGGTAGAATCCAAGGATCTGAGATCGAGAGCCTCTTTAGGGACGAGAACCAGCTTCTCTTTGGCCAAAAAGGTGTTATTAGGATAATAGTCGTGTTGTCCTGTTGGATTTTTTTGAATTACTTTTGGGAGGAGAGGTAGAGGAGGGAAGGCGTAACATAGATCCCAGTTCCAGTATAGAGACAGTGCGTCTATCGCCCAGGGATTGTCCCGAGGATTTAGGGAGAAGAACTTCTGTGTCTGTCTGTTTACCCTTGACGCGAAGAGGTCTATCTGGCATTCCCCAATGTTTGGATATTAGATCGACCATGCTGGATTCAGAGCCCATTCTGTCTGATCTAGCTTTCTCCGACTCAGGAAGTCCGCTTCTGTGTTCAGGCTCCCTTTCAGGTGAACAGCAGAGATCGATTCCACGTGACTTTCTGCCCATGAAAAAATACGATTTGAGAGGGCCAGTAGACCTGGGGATCTTGTGCCCCCTTGATGGGACAAATACGCTACCGTAGTCGTGTTGTCCGAATTTTAAAGGTGAAGACCCTGAAGATGCTCTTCTGCCATCCTCAGGGCCTCCCACACCGCTTGAAGTTCCCTGAAATTTGAGGACTGACTCGATATCGATTGGGGTCAAACGTCCTGGTAACAGTAATCGCCAACCTTTGCACCCCAGCCCTTCAGGCTGGCGTCGGTAACGATCTGTATTTGGGGGTACTTTTTCCAGAGGACTCCCCTGGTCAGATTTTTCATTTCCCTCCACCAGAACAGGGATGTTTTTACTGAGTTTGGAATGTGAACTAATCGATCCAAGGATGACTGTTTTCTGTTCCACACTGTGAGAATCCAGGACTGGATTGTTCGATAATGCAACTGAGCCCACCTCACTGATGGAATGCAAGAAGAGAGAAGGCCCAGAAGGCTCATCGCCTCTCATACTGAGGAGATTTTCTTCGTTTGAAACGACCTGACCTTCAGCTATCTTTTCCTGGGGAAGGGATGTTACCTGCAACTGTGAGTCGAGCCAAACTCCCAGGAATTTCACTCTTGACGATGGTAGAAGTGATGATTTTTGAAGATTCACTATCCAGCCCAAGGATTGGAGTGTGGACAACAGAACCTCTCGGTCTTCCAGGAGCTGATCTCGGGAATGGGCAATTAGGAGAAAATCGTCTAAATAAGGAACCAGGGATAAGTTTCTTTGTCTCAGAAACGCAACCATCTCGATCACTAATTTGGGGAAAACCCTGGGGGCGGATGAAATGCCAAACGGGAGGGCAGTGAATTGGAAATGATGGATTGAGCCCTGAGAGTCCTGAATTGCAAAACAAAGATATTTCTGGGATTTTGGATGAATGGGTACGTGATAATAAGCGTCTTTCAAGTCTATTGTACACATGAGAGTGTTTTCCATGATCAGAGGAATTACAGATGTTAGGGATTCCATCTTGAATCTCCTGTAGACAATATATTTGTTGAGGAATTTTAGATTTATTATTGTTCGGAAGCTGCCTTCTTTTTTCCGCACTAGAAAATGTGTGGAATAGTAACCTCTCCGTTGTTCGTGAGTCGGAACTTTGACGATCACTTCCATGTTTAACAGCTCCTGGATGCCGCTCCAAATCCTGGCTTGATTTGAAGGCGACCCCGGAACTGAAACGAGAAACTTGTTTGGGGGAATTGACGAGAACTCGATCCTGTAACCGTAACGGACTAGGATTAGGGCCCAGGGATTTGATGTTATTTTTTCCCAGGCCATAAAAAAGTTCTTCAATCTTCCCCCTACCCTGACATCATTGTTTTTCTGTGGACTTGTTTTGGGGATTGAGGAGGAAGCCTCTCCCCTTGCCTCCCTTGGGGTAACTCCACCGTCCCGATTTCCCTTTACCTCTATAGGACTTATCTTGGGGGTTACCTGAACGAAAGGGAAATTTCCTCCTATAGGGTCTATCCCCAGGGAACCCTTTTTTCTTATCAGCCGCCTTTTCTAAAATTTTGTCCAAAACAGGCCCAAAGACGTATTCCCCTGAAAAGGGGATTGAACAGAGTTTCATTTTAGAAGCTTTGTCCCCCGACCAGGATTTCATCCAAATAGCCCGACCGGCTGCATTGGAGAGGCCCGCATCTCTGTCTGAAAACCTAATAGACTCAGCGGAGGCATCCGCTAAAAAGGCTGTCGCGGATTTTAGGAGAGGAAGAGAACGTAGGATCTCTTCTCTAGGGGTCTTGTTGATAATATGCTGCTCCAGTTCGCTAATCCAGAGAGTCATCGATCTAGCTACAGAGGTAGCGGCAATATTAGATTTAATATTATACATGTCTGACTCCCAGGATTTGCGCAACAGAGAGTCAGCCTTCCTTTCCATGGGATCCCTCAATTGTGAGGCATCCTCAAAGGGAAGGGAAGTCTTTTTAACGACCTTTGCCACCTGTACATCTATCTTGGGGATTTCGTCAAAAACCCTGGATTCGTTAGGATCGAATAGAAGCCTATTTTTAAAATCTCTAGAAATTCCTAGACACTTTTCGGGATCTGACCATTCCTCCAATATCATTTCTTTAATGTTCTCATTGATCGAGAAGACTCTGGCACGTTTAGCTCTTAGTCCTCCAAAAAGCTCCTCCTGTACTGAGTGGGCTTTCTGAATATCTTCAACCCCCATGGTTGCACGTACGGCCTTTAAAAGCTCTGGCATGTCCTCATTCATGAAAAAGAATTTTTTACAGCCTTCCATAAAGTCAGAATCAGACAGACGTTCATCGTCTTCGGCAAATTTAGAGGAGAGGGCCTCATCCTCTATGTCCTCCGAGTCTGAGGAAGAGTGATGGACAGCCACCTTCTGACGCTTGGAAGGAGGGGGCTGAGGGGGAGGGATAGAGATCTGGGATAATGAGGATCTTATTTCATCCTGCACCATAGAACGGAATTCCTCTAATAAGGAAGGTTGTTCGTCCCGTATAATATTATCAATACACTCCTTGCATAGCTTCTTAGGATAAGATTCAGCCAACTTTTTGCCGCAGGATAAACATCTCAAGGGCTTTTTTGCCTTCTTCTATGCTTCTTTAGTGACCTATGAGGCAACAGGAGAAAGTCAGGCAACAGCAAGGAAAGGAGATAAAGCCACCATATTGTGTGATGCCACCCTGGTGCAAAATAGGAGAGGGGAGAATAGACCCCCTAACCAATAAAGTGCCCCCAAATAATGCCACCAAAAAGACACAGACCTCCAGGGGGACTTACAGAAGGCGGTACAGGGGAGTCATGTTCCCTGGGGGAACGCGGCTCCGGACCCGACATCCTGGCAGACAGGAACGCCAATAACCAGACCTCAGATCAGCAAGCTGAACGTGGCTACCTGCTTTTAATTTACCTGGATCCGGATACCCTGTACCGCCTCCCGAGTACTTCTGGTCGCGCTGGAAGTGATGACATCACCAAGCGCGCGAGGCGCCGGGTGTGCAACCCAGCTTAACCGATGTGGGGGAAAGGAGGGAGACCATGCCGGGAGCAGGCCCCAGATCAACCGGGACGAGTCCTCCTACCTCCCCCTGCCCAGCGTTAGTACTAGACCGCGGGCGGGCAGGGGGACAGAGGTAAGTGAACGCCGTCACCCCGTTTCGAACGATTTCCAAATTGTCATCTCCCAGCACACAAGGAGAACTTCTCTGCCCTGGCCTCTGTAGGGACAGGAAACACTGGTGTTGGTGGTGGGAGGTGTCCTTTTAATCTTCTCTGTTCCTGCCCCTACAGAGATCAGGGGTCAATCTCATTGTGTGCCGTCGTGGTGATGATATGGAAATATCACTTTTTTTTTCCAGATTTTCCATTTTTTCCTGTAACACAGCAAGAGTTAGCCAAACAAAACTCAACATTTATTACCCTGATTCTGCAGTTTACAGAAACTCCCCATATGTGGTCGTAAACTGCTGTATGGGCACACGGCAGGGCGCAGAAGGGAAAGTATGCCATATATATTTTGGACGGCAGATTTCACTGGGATAATTTTAAGTTGCCATGCTGCATTTGATGATCCCCTGATGCACCCTTAGAGTGGAAACCCCCAAAAAGTGACCCCATTTTGGGATAAGGTAACAGTTTTATTTGTACTATTGTACAAATGGTTTTTGATCGCTCAATATTACGCTTTTTGTGAGGCAAGGTAACCACAAAATGTTCTGGCATGATTTTTATTTATTCTCCTGACAGGATAAATCATGTGTTGTTTTTAAAGAGCAAGTTGATACGGACGCAAAGATACCAATTATGTGTATTTTTATTTTTTGTTTCAGTTTAACATAATAAAGAATTTTTGAAAAAAAAAAATCTTGTTTTTGAGTTGTCATTTTCTGAAAACCATATTTTTTTTTATAATGGCCACTATCTTACGTGTGGTGTTTTTTTTGCAGGATGTGGTGGTGGTTTCATTGGTACTGCACAATTCTAGGGTGCATATAACCTTTTGATTGCTCGCTATTACGCTTTTTGTGAGGCAAGGTGACAAAAAATGGCTAGTTTGGCACAGTTTTTATTTATTTTTTTAAAGGCGTTCACCTGACAAGGTAGATCATGTGACATTTTTATAGAGCCAGTCGCTGCGGACGGGCGATAAGTAATATGTCTGATTTTTATTGTATGTCATTTTATAAGGTGAAAGGAGGTTGGATCTCCTAGGCTTCCGTAGATGGCAGGCTCTGATCCTGTGTAAGGTATTGGGGCTGCCATAGCAACCATCCGCCCCGTCCCCACAGCGAGGTGGGCCGATGGGGTCAGAGGGCGCTCTCTCCCTCTCTCAGCATTGACCACAGCATGCGAAGGGTCAATGCAACGGCATCCACTTTTTCAGCGATGCCGGCAGAAGCAGTAGAGTGGTGGGTTATACGCATTTTAAGATTTATTATATATTTTTTCACCTCTAACTAGAGCCGAAATGTTAGTCCAAAGTACAGGGGGAATACAACTGCCAAGGCCTCATTGAGGAGCTAATCTAGGCCTGCTGACACCAATTACCCACATAACCACTGGGATAAGAACTGGAAACTACACAGCTGCTTCTGATCTACATACACAGAATTCATTGTGCACTGTGTACCCAGCAATAGGGAAAGCAGAGACGATTCTGGTAAAAAAAGGTAATGCCCTGTGAAGAAATCTATTGAACTGTAATTTTATTGAGAATTTTATGATTAGATAATAAATTAGAAATGATTGTTGGCCCCCTGACTGATCTGTATAATCAGTCCCTTCTTACAGGAGAGGTTCCTGATGATTGGAGAATGGCCAATGTTGTACCCATTCACAAGAAGGGTAGTAGAGAAGAAGCTAGTAACTATAGGCCAGTCAGCTTGACATCTGTAGTGGTAAAATGATGGAGACTCTACTAAAAAAGAAGATAATTGACCATCTAACAACAAACAACTTGATGGACCCAAACCAGCATGGCTTTACTGAGGGCCGATCATGTCAGACTAATCTCATTGATTTCTTTGACTATGTAACTAAAGTGCTGGATGAAGGTGGTGCTGTGGATATCGCCTACCTGGATTTCAGTAAAGCTTTTGATACGGTTCCCCATAAAGAGCTGATAGAGAAGTTATTAAAAATTGGACTTAACCCCTGGATAATTCAGTGGATCTGCAGTTTGCTGAAGGACAGATACCAGAGGGTTGTTGTTAATGGAGTGTATTCTGAGGAGAGGCTGGTTACAAGTGGGGTGCCACAAGGATCTGTTCTGGGTCCTGCTCTGTTTAACATGTTTGTAAGTGACATAAGGGACGGCTTGGTAGGGAAGGTTTGCTTGTTTGCTGATGACACAAAAGTGTGTAATAGGGTTGATGTTCCAGGAGGTGTCGATAATATGGAGAATGATTTATCTTTATTAGATAAGTGGTCAAAACAATGGAAACTGCAGTTCAATGTTTCCAAATGTAAAATAATGCACTTGGGGAGAAGAAATCCTCTATCTGATTATCGCATTGGCAGTTCTATGCTAACAAAGACCTCAGAAGAGAAGGATTTGGGGGTAGTCATCTCTGACAGCCTCAAAATGAGTAACCAATGCAGCCAGGCGGTAGGGAAAGCAAATCGTATGCTTGGCTGCATAGCTAGAGGTATAACAAGCAGAAAGAGGGAGATTATGATCCCTCTGTATAGAGCTCTAGTGAGACCACATCTGGAATACTGTGTTCAATTCTGGAGACCTCACCTGCAAAAGGATATTGCTAAAATAGAACGGGTCCAAAGAAGAGCTACAAAAATGGTGGAAGGTCTAAAGCATAGAACTTATCAAGAAAGACTCCAAGTTCTTAATATGTATAGTCTGGAGGAAAGAAGAGAAAGGGGGGACATGATTGAAACCTTTAAATATGTTAAAGGACTGAATAAAGTTCAGGAGGGAAGGGTTATTAATAAGAAACTGAACACAAGAACAAGGGGGCACAATCTGAGGTTAGTTGGGGGAAAAATCAAGAACAACATTAGAAAATATTACTTCACTGAAAGAGTGGTAGAAGCTTGGAACAAACTTCCAGCAGAGGTGGTTGATACATCCACAGTAACTGAATTTAAACATGCCTGGAATAAACATGTATCTATCCTAAGATAACAATAAAAAGATAATAAAAGGGCAGACTAGATGGACTAGGTGGTCTTTTTCTGCCGTCAATCTTCTATGTTTCTATGTTAGAAATAATAGAACCCCAAAAAGATGCATTACAGCTTAACTTTTCAATGTATAGTACCAGAGGGTACCAATGCAAGAAAAAACTCACACCACTATTTAACTGGAGCCATAATTTTTTATTTTTCCGTTCACATAGCCGTATGGGGACTTGTTTTTAAAAGACCCTACCTCTGACATACATATATGGGTTAAACAGTGGAAAGGATAATCAGGAAAAACAGAAAACTTGTGAAGATTCCAAAACATAGGTAGTCCTATAGGACAACTGAGAAGAGACACTAGAGTTGGTAGGGATTGCTCTCTAGGCAGTATTGTAAAGGTCTTTCGGAGTCTGGATCACAAGGGGCATCTGTGCAGTATTCAAGAGTCACTGCTAATTTACTGTAACTGTTTCAGTCCTTGTCTGGGCTTCAGCATCTATCATCAGCTTCTAGTCCCACCCTCATTATCTCCAGAACCTCGCAGCTCCAGGGGCTTCAAATGCAGTACACAGAGAAGCACTGATGGGTTCTGCTCTCTGTCAATCCAAAAAACAATACAGTTCCCAGCTTTCTCTGTTCTGTCCTGCAATATTCTCTAAGGGCTAGCTTGCTTGTCTACATACCACAACAACAGAAAACAGCCATTACAGTAAAGCTGTCCTGACCACACAATCCTACTCCCTATTACAAGCAAACAACATACAATAGACGGGAACAAGTGTAAAATCATAAGTCAGAAATGCCCCTTCCTTAAAGGGGTATTCTCCTCTTAGACAATGGGAGCATATCGCTTGGATATGCCCCCATTGTCTTATAGGCGTGGGTCCCACCGCTGGGACCCGCACCTATAACGAGATCGGAGAGGGGAGCGCTGCGCCTGGAGAACCCCAGGTTTCCAGGGTCCGGCCACCACCAGGCACAGGGGCTCCGTTCACGATATAGGTGCGGGTCCCAGCGCATCTCTCTAAGATGAGAATAACCCTTAAAGCGGCTCTGTCACCAGGATCAACCCTATTAAACCAGACATACTGGCTGGTAGAGCTCATCACGCTGATTAAAACTGTACCTTTCTTTTGTCTGTATGATAAATAGCAGCAGAGAAATTGGAGTTTTTATTCTTATGCAAATTAGCAATTCGAGCACTAAGCGGCGGGGCAAAATATTCTGAGTACTGCTATGTAACACCCCCTGTGCTCTGCACACGCCCCCTCCCATTGACTTACAGGGCAAGACAGCAGGCTGAGGGCAGAGCTATGTCCAGGAGCTGTGTGCTAGCAAGTAAACATCACATACACTATAGCTTCACCACACTGATCTGCTCAGAAAGCTAATACACATATTACTGCTTTATTCACAGTCAGAATATGATTATAGAGACACCAGTGATATTTGTTAAAGAGGACCTTTCACCACTCCTGACATGCCTGTTTTAATATCTTCATGCATTCCCCATGTAATAACTATTCTGGGGCATGTATTCTTATGGCTCTATGTTGTGCCATTCCTTTATTATTTGCATTAGAAGTTATGAATGAATTGCTATTTGTCTTCAGTAAGGGAACAGAGTGGAGGTAACCAGTTGGTGGTGTGTACCTGAACAGACTGAACATGGCAGCACTGATTGGCTAAAGTCAGTCTGTGCAGGTACACACCCCCAACTGGTCACCTCCCCTCTGTTCCTTTACTGAAGAAAAATAGCAATTCATTCATAACTTCTAGTGCAAATAATAAAGGAATGGCACAACACAGAGACATACGAATAGATGCTCCTGAATTGATATCACATGGGGAATGCATGGAGCTATTAAAACAGGAATGTCAGGATTGGTGAAAGGTCCTCTTTAAGTTATAAAGCATGAAACACCACACATCTCTATGAGCTGATGCTATAGCCTAGTGGTATGGTGGTCTGCCCTGCATCTAGAGATCTTAGGTTCAAATCCCAGAAGAGGTATACATTTTCTTTTTATTCAAAACCATATTATCTAAAACCTATTACTGGTTTATTCACAGATTCACACAATATATAATTATAAAGAAACCAGTAATATTTATTAACTTTCTAAATATAATAAACACATAGACTATTGTTATGGTATAAATGTGGAAGAAAAAAAAATGTGATGTCTTTAGTAAGATTCAAACCTGGGATCTCCATATACAAAACCAACAACTTACCCACTAAACTATAGCATTACCACATAAACATACTAATGTTTTCTAGGCTTATAAGCTGGCATATAGCACTGGTGTCTGTATAATCATATATTCTGACTGTGAATAAAGCAGTAATATGTGTATTAGCTTTCTGAGCATATCTCAGTGTGGTGAAGATACAGTGTATGTGATGTTTACTTTCTAGCACACAGCTCTAGGACACAGCTCTGCCCTCAGCCTGCTGTCTAGCCCTGTCAGTCAATGGGAGCGGGGCATGTGCAGAGCACAGGGGGTGTTACAGAGCGGTGCTCAAGACTATTCAGTCCCGTCTCTTAGTGCTCGAATTGCTCATTTGCATATGAATAAAAATGCTGATTTCTCTGCAACTATTTATCATACAGACAAAAGAAAGGTACAGTTTTAATCAGAATGATGAGCCATACCAGACAATATGTCTGGTTTAATAGGGTTGATCCTGGTGACAGAACCGCTTTAAAGACTGTGCCCATTTTCATTTTTGATTTTTTTTCTCCCCACATTCCAATAGCCATAGGTTTTTTTTCATTCTCCTGTTCACATAGCTATTATTGTTGCAGGAGAAGGTGCATTTTAATGGCACCATTTAATTTATCATGCCCTGTATTGTAAAATGGGAAAATTCTTTGTGGGGTAAAATTGAAAATAAAAAAAACACAATGCTGCCAAGGTTTCTGGGGAATTGACATCACGTCCATATTCTACAGCTCAATACAATAATGGCGATCCCAAACTTGTATAGTTTTTATTTTGTTTTATTAGTTTAAAAAAAAAATCCTTTAGAAAAAAGTCTAAATTTTCTATATTTTGGCAGAGGTTACTAGAACAGCCCTGAGAACCCTCAGCAGGCTGTCATGGTAACCAATCCAAGCCCCGTGATTTCACTGCAGGGGCTCCAATCAGAAGGCAGAGGGAGCGGCATCCCTCTGCCTCATCTCACATATGCCACAATTGCTGTTGATCACGGCACCTGAGGGGTTAAATGGCGGTGTTCGGAGTGATTGCCATTACCTGTCATTGCATCCAGGTGCCTTCTATATTATACAGTCGGCACCACCGCATATGGAGCAGGCACACCGCAGCAGCCCGCTCCATACAATTGCGGGTGTATAATGCTGTCCATGTACGGCTTACGTGTTAAGGGGTTAATATACAAATATACCCTTTTCTTTATTGTAAATGCCACCATTTATTTTCTTTCTTAATTTTCTTCCAGCTAAAATATAGGTCCACACTGTCGTAACACCCATCAATCAAAATTGGAAAAATCCTCCCCGAAAATTTTTATATATAACTTTTTATATTATGGATTTTGAATTTATGGCTCAAGTAAATATGGCTGGTGCACAACTCAGGTGCATTTTAACCCCTTAGCAATTAATTTTAGTCTTAAAGGGATTATCCTGGAAAAGATAATGATGACTTATCTTCAGGATAAGTTATCATTATCACATCAGCAGGGGTCCAAGTCCCGGCATCCCCATCGATCAGCTGTTTCCGGGAGCCACTGCGCTCACCGAAGCTCGGGTGAGCAATGCAGGATCTCGGCAGCTTTTCAAGGACAACACTGTACATTGTATAGTGGCAGTGCTTGGTACTGCAGCCCAGCCCCATTGACTTGAATGGGGCTGAACTGCAACTAGGCCATGTGATCGATGTACAGTGATGTCATTGGCTGAGGAATAGACTGCGGCACTCAAGGCCTTTTCTAACAGCTGATGGGTGGGGGTCCCAGGTGCTGCACCCCTGCAGATCTGATACTGATTACTTATTCTGAGGATAAGGCCTCATGCACAACGTTTTTGTTTCCGTGTTTGTTCCATCTTTTTTTGCAGATAGGATGTGGACTCATTAATTTCAATGGGTCCGCAAAAAATGCGGACAGCACGCCATATGTCTGTTCCGTAGCCCCGCAAAAAAGATAGAATATGTCCTATTCTTGTCCGTTTTGCGGACAAGGATAGGCATTGTTACTATGAATCCACAAAAAAAAAAAAAACAGATGAAATACGGACGTCATCCCTACTCTTTGCAGGTCCGTGTTTTGCGGACCACAAAACACATATGGTCGTGTGAATGTAGCTCAAGTCATAAATATCTTTTCCTGGATAACCCCTTTAAAGGGGTATTCCGGTAAAGTAACTTAATTTTTAAAAAACTGCATTAAGGCTGTAAGCTGTGACTCAACAAGAACCCATACCTATACATATAACCAGAGCTTCAATTTACCGTGATCTTCCCTCACATTAACACTACAATCCCCACAATGCCTAGCTTTCCTGCTGTGAGTTTGTGCTTTTTCATGAGTGTTGCTGTTTACAGATTGGCTGCTTGATATACAGTACCCAGTAATCAGCAGCACACTAACATTTAGCTAGAGAAGTGATAGCAACACACTGAGCATGCTCGACCTAACAAAGGCTCAGAACTACAGGTCGCTACCATGGTAACTTATGACGAAACACAGTGGGTAGCAGAGGAAGAAAACTACTTTTATAACTACTGAACTCTAAATATGTGAAATGTACATAATATTAGGTAATTATTGATGATGAATTAAAATATAAGTTATATTTATGGTAACCGGAATACCCCTTTAAGGAGCAGTAACATTTTTACCCCCTGTGTTCCATCGGTCATAAATTTTGTTCTTCAATTTAGCTGTATATGATCTTGAAGTTTATATGATGAGGGGAAAAGATGATAAATGCCCTACACCTATGTCATTGCTGCCCTGAACCATGCAGCCCTGTCCAGTGTGTCATACTGGTTTGTTTTGGAAAACTAATTGAAAACAATCAGCTACATATTATATATACCTCATTGGTCATAGTCGTTATCGCTATTACTGCAGTGTATAACAGGTATCACTACAGAAGCGCCACGCTGGTTTAAGCCTGAAGACCAGGTATCAACAGGATAAGGACAGTATAAAATGGGGACTTTATTTGAGCTTGCATGTGAGGTACAAAAATTTGGTGCAACTTATCTGATGACTTGATCCAATGTTGGTAAACATCTGGGTCATCGGGCCGTTCACTAATGCCATGAGGTGCAGAGGAGTGATTAGAACAACATGTGCTCACCTTCTCACTCCTCTTATGTCAAGTATGCTCTCTGATTGATGGGGAAAGGGGGCTAGATAACATGCACTAAAGATCATGTTACCCTTCTCTTGGGGACATGTACAGTTACACAGGGAGAAACATTCTATGTCTCTCCTGTGTGCAGCCTGTCAGCACTTCCTCCACTGGCTCTCCCTCTCCTTCTCCATGCTGGCTGACATTTTAGCCAGTAGAAGAGAATTAGGGCAGTTTTAACCCCTCCTATCAGATGTGATCTTGGTCTTGTTTGAAAGCTGGCAATCTAAGTTTTTAAGAAAGACCAAGATTCTAGTGAGCTACATCTTGAGACACAGGCTTTAGAAATCAGGTTGGGAATGGAAGCTGCAGGTATTGCCGCTCTCACTGGGACTAATTTCTAAGTGCTGTAACTTGTGATGTATTGTGGCTAGTACTGCGGACTTGTCTGAAGTCTGAAAATTACTGTAACTAGGAAATGAATCATTAATATGAGAAAGGTTGACCTTGATGACACTTACAGCCAAAGTGTTGATTAGTCAGGGTCATTTGAGAGTTGAAAAAAGTACACATTCTTCAAATCTATGCAATTTGTTGAATCAAAAAAGTGAATAAAAAGTAAAAAGCCATACTTCACCTGCATAGAGATCAACGACTATTTCTTTGGAACACTTAAGAGTTGCCACTCTCTGTTTTTCTACTATATTTCCAGCTGAGAACATGCACTTTGTCACATCAAAAGTGTAGCTGCAAACAGATGTATAGATCATGAAATAATGAAGTCAAATAAGAAAAAAAATGTAGAATTGAGTATCGAATACCACAATACTTACTGAATGCCATTGTCCACATGTTCCACCCAACTATTGTCCCCAAGTAACAAAGTCACATTAGGTGATCTTACGCCATCATTCAACACACGACCTTGTTTTGCTAAGCGTTTTACCCCAAGAGAGCATGCTACACTGGTCCAGAGCTCATCACCTACAGATGTATAAGAAGTAAATGACTTTTGATTTCTAAATGTAAGACCTATTACCATATGCCACAAATAACATCGTATACCTAATTGTCTCCATATAGTGTCACAAAAGCAGTCTTCACTCAAAACGGCTAAGTCACCATGTCTCTGCCAGGAGTGAGGAAGGTCATGATCTAAATTCCGTGTCCACATTATTCCATAGCTTTCCAACAGGTTGTGTAGGTCCATTCGTAATTTCTGTGCAGGAGATTGAACCCTAGCTCTTTTGGAGAGGACAGGATTCTGGAATATAGGCAACATGCAGGAGAATTAAATAGTACCATAAATCAAACCCACAAAATACTAAAAAGGGGTTTTTCATGTTAAGAGTGTGACATAGTGAAGTTTCTGTTAGTAGATGGGAGGTAATTTTCCACCAGAACTTGACCAGTATACATAGTACCTGTAGCAAGGTGTGAACTGAAAACCAGGATTTGATCTTTATAAAACTAAGGTGAAGTTGTTTTCTGTTTTGTGAAACCTGCCAAGTGTGAATAAACACTGAAGTCTGGTAAAGAACTGTTTTTGTGCCTCTGTACTGCGTCTGCTCACTCTTGCCTACCAAAGCGAATCTCCACAATAGTTACAAAAATGAGTGATCAGATTCCTGCAATACCAATGGAAAGAACCAATCCAGATGGCACATTATTTCCAAGTTTCCCACAACTGTGGTTTGCGTTGAGGAACTCAAGCTGGTGTCCCAAGCTTGTTTGGTGTATGATCCTCTAGATTCTGTCTAACACAGATGGAACTAGAATACATTAAAACTCTTCACTTTATTATTGAACATCACCACATCTCAGAACAGGCTAAACCTCAGTGCTGCAGTGTGTATTCTTTATATATACTCCACACTTCTTTTAAACACCGGGGTCATAAACAATTCAGGTCTGTGAAGTTAGTGGACAATTATGAACACCTATAGACCTGATTTTAGTAGTTTAGCTCTAGGGTTCGGTATTTGAGTTTACACTGGTGTCTCTTTTACACCCATTCATATTTTTGCAACTCTCCGTTATCCCTCCGAACCCCTGCGCTCATACCACTAGTATTGCTACCTATACTCGTCTTGTCAATTTACTGGCTCGACGCGTTTCCTCTACTAATGTATAAGTATTTCATCAGGAGCCCAAGGACAGACAAACATACATAGAACGCTGCACGCCTCTGATGGCGTGCGTGCAGCTTCAGTAGCAGGCGGCACTGGGATGGCCGTAGCGCGGCTGCTTCCCATCGCATCTTTATCTGTTAAGCCACGCCCCTTTTTGGACCAAGCCTCCCGGCCGGCCCCCTGAGCGGGGCTCTACCAGATAGTAATAGCGCTATGGTCAATGGGGACTTTGTGAGCAAAATGTAGCAGTTATCTATCCAGGTAGGGGAATAGAGTAATTAAGGCATGTAGGACAATATGTAATACATTGACCGCAACAAAACGTATAAATACTTTAGGAACTATATACCAGCAAAAATGAAAATGAAAAAATATAGATATCATATCTTGCTTATTTATTTATTTACACAGATATATACATGCTCCGTATGAGCCGATTATGTGGCTGATAGTTAAAGCCATCTTTATTAATACCGAGTATTTTGGTAGGTTTTTTTAGGAGTGAGCCAACCAACTTCGAACTACCAACTAAGAGGGAGAAAGGGGGCACAGTAGAAAGCGACAAGCTACAAATAATAAATCTGCCAAAACGTCACCTTACACTCACTGAAATGGGGGTACTGAGTAAAGGGCTATCTTTTGTACCTACTCCCAAATTTAATCCCTTCCTATGGGTAAAGGACTTAAACCTCTTTATAAGAAAATTAAAATGGAGGTTTTTTCTGACACATGATAAAAATCAGTGCGCCCAACTAGGCATTGAATTAGAGGATTTAGATTACGTCAGGGTGCTGGCTGAATTATGGGAAGAAGGACAGAGGATACCAGGAGAGGGCCCCTTCACCAACTTAAAACCCCTCGAGGAACAGACTGCGGCACTCAAGGCCTTTTCTAACAGCTGATGGGTGGGGGTCCCAGGTGCTGCACCCCTGCAGATCTGATACTGATTACTTATTCTGAGGATAAGGCCTCATGCACAACGTTTTTGTTTCCGTGTTCGTTCCATCTTTTTTTGCAGATAGGATGTGGACTCATTAATTTCAATGGGTCCGCAAAAAATGCGGACAGCACGCCATATGTCTGTTCCGTAGCCCCGCAAAAAAGATAGAATATGTCCTATTCTTGTCCGTTTTGCGGACAAGGATAGGCATTGTTACTATGAATCCACAAAAAAAAAAAAAACAGATGCAATACGGACGTCATCCCTATTCTTTGCAGGTCCGTGTTTTGCGGACCACAAAACACATATGGTCGTGTGAATGTAGCTCAAGTCATAAATATCTTTTCCTGGATAACCCCTTTAAAGGGGTATTCCGGTAAAGTAACTTAATTTTTAAAAAACTGCATTAAGGCTGTAAGCTGTGACTCAACAAGAACCCATACCTATACATATAACCAGAGCTTCAATTTACCGTGATCTTCCCTCACATTAACACTACAATCCCCACAATGCCTAGCTTTCCTGCTGTGAGTTTGTGCTTTTTCATGAGTGTTGCTGTTTACAGATTGGCTGCTTGATATACAGTACCCAGTAATCAGCAGCACACTAACATTTAGCTAGAGAAGTGATAGCACACTGAGCATGCTCGACCTAACAAAGGCTCAGAACTACAGGTCGATGCCATGGTAACTTATGAGGAAACACAGTGGGTAGCAGAGGAAGAAAACTACTTTTATAACTACTGAACTCTAAATATGTGAAATGTACATAATATTAGGTAATTATTGATGATGAATTAAAATATAAGTTATATTTATGGTAACCTAGATGCCTTTTTAACAATTATGACGGAGAAATTAAGATCATTGTGCATTGAGGGATCACAGCAAGAGAATCTGACAATGGAGGAAAAAAACAGCGTGGGAAACCCTTCAAAGAGATTCCAGTATTATTATTAAACCGTCGGATAAGGGGGGCAATATTGTCGTCCTTAACAACAATAAATATGTTGAAATGTGCACCCGTATCCTGAACGACCCCTTGTGTTATGAGAAACTTGAGACTAACCCCATGAATCAATATAAGCAGGAACTAAGTTACTATATGAGGGTCAAAGACAAAGCCTCATAAGTAAAACCGAGCTAGCATATCTGCTCCCTGAATCCACGCTCATGGCTGCATTTTATAGCCTCCCCAAAATTCATAAGGGGATGGATCCTTTGAAAGGCAGGCCAATAGTCTCGGGGATTGGAAGCTTGACGGAGAGGATCATATACGTAGACAGGATCCTAAGAGGTTTCGTCATAAGTCTTCCATCCTTTGTAAAGGATTCAATGGACGTGTTAAGAAGGCTAGACGGGATTCAGTGTGACGAGGGCATTTTTTTAGCGAGCTTAGATGTGGAAGCCCTCTACAGCTCGATCCCACATAAAAAGGGATGTGCAGCGGTGAAATCTTTCCTGCAAGAAAGGGGCTCACATCTAGCAGCACACAATGCCTTCGTCATCGATCTATTAAAATTTATTCTCAACCATAACATCTGTGTGTTTGACCGTAAGATCTACCACCAGCTCAGGGGGGTGGCGATGGGGAGCCCGTGTGCCCCCACATTCGCTAACCTCTACTTGGGCTGGTGGGAGAAGTCTGTAGTGTTTGGTGAGGAGATGGAACAGTGGGCCTCATTCATAAATTTATGGATGAGGTTCATAGATGACATATTCATCCTGGAATGATACAAAGGAGTGTTTTGTGAGCTTTGTGAAGGCCTTAAATATCAATGAGATGGGTCTATATTTTACATCGGAGATACATGAAGATCAGCTCACTTTCCTTGACCTGGTGATCAGGAAAGACCATACCGGAAAACTAACAACAAACATGTTCCGTAAACCAACGGCGACAAACACCCTGCTTAGGTGGGAAAGTAGTCATCCAGTCCCACTTAAGCGGGGGATCCCAAAGGGCCAATACCTAAGAGCCAGAAGAAACTGCTCTGAGCAGCGGGATTTTAGAGTGGCGTCTAATGACCTTCAAAACAGGTTCACGGCAAGGGGTTACCCTATGTCTACACTGGCAAAGGCATACCAACATGCTGCGTCAGTTAAGAGAGAGGACTTATTACTTCCCAAGGTGGATAGGGAACCTGAGCCTGAAGTACGCATCATAGGGACCTATGATGCAGCCCACAATGAAATCCGGCGAGTACTCCAGGAAAATTGGAGTATACTCAAAACAGATCCCGTAGTTGGACACCTGGTGGGTGAATATCCGAAGATTACGTATCGGCGAGGGTCCAATATCAGGGATAGACTGGTCCACAGCATGTTTATGAGTCTGGTGCAGAGTACCTGGCTGCCAGAGAAACCTAATGGCACATTTAGATGTAGCGGATGCGTGGCATGTAAAGCAATCTCAAAGGGTAACACGGTTACAAGCACAATAACCGGACGCAGTTACCTGATAAAATCCTTTATTAACTGCAGAACAGTGGGGGTTGTGTATGTAGCCACATGCATGTGCATGAAACAATATGTAGGAAAAACAAAAAGGGAATTTAGGAGGAGGATCGGTGAACATCTGAGAGATATTGAAAAAGCAGATGATACCCCTGTGGCACAACATGTGGCCACACATCATCCAGGTATAATAAACTGCATTACCTTCCAGGGGATTGAACATGTCAAGGCACCACCAAGGGGTGGTAATATTGACACATTACTCCTGCAGAAAGAAGCACAATGGACCTTCAAGCTAAATACGGTCAAACCGAAGGGTTTAAATGAATTTATTTCATACACATGCTTTACATAGTAACATAGTTTATAAGGCCTAAAAAAGACATCTGTCCATCCAGTTCGTTGATCAAGAGGAAGGCAAAAAACCCCTGTGAGGTAGAAGCCAATTTTCCCCACTTTAGGGAAAAAAATTCCTTCCCGACTCCAATCAGGCAATCAGATTACTCCCTGGATCAACGACCCCTCTCTAGTAACTATAACCTGTAATATTATTACCCTCCAGAAATACATCCAGGCCCCTCTTGAACTCTTTTAGTGAACTTACCATCACCACCTCCTCAGGCAGAGAGTTCCATAGTCTCACTGCTCTTACCGTAAAGAATCCTCTTCTATGTTTGTGTACAAACCTTCTTTCCTCCAGACGCGGAGGATGTCCCCTCGTCACAGTCACAGTCCTCGGGATAAATAGATCATGGGAGAGATCTCTGTACTGACCCCTGATATATTTATACATAGTTATTAGATCTCCCCTCAGTCGTCTTTTTTCTAAAGTGAATAAACCTAATTTTGATAATCTTTCTGGGTACTGTAGTCCACCCATTCCAGTTATTACTTTAGTTGCCCGCCTCTGAACCCTCTCCAGCTCTGCTATGTTTGCCTTGTTCACAGGAGCCCAGAACTGTACACAGTACTCCATGTGTGGTCTGACTAATGATTTGTAAAGTGGCAGGACTATGTTCTCATCACGGACATCTATGCCTCTTTTGATGCAACCCATTATATTATTGGCCTTGGCAGCAGCTGTCTGACACTGGTTTCTGCAGCTTAGTTTGCTGTTCACTAAAATTCCTAGGTCCATGTCAGAGTTACCTAATATTTTACCATTTAGTATGTACTGGTGACTTGCTTTATTCCTTCCCATATGCATAACCTTACATTTGTCAGTGTTAAACCTCATCTGCCACTTCTCTGCCCAAGCCTTCAGTCTATCCAGATCCTGCTGTAGCAGTGCACTGTCCTCTTCTGTGTTAATTACTTTACACAGTTTAGTGTCATCTGCAAAAATTTATATTTTACTGTGCAAGCCTTCTACAAGATCATTAATAAATATATTGAAGAGAATAGGGCCCAATACTGACCCCTGTGGTACCCCACTAGTTACAGTGACCCAATCTGAATATGTGCCATTAATAACCACCCTCTGTTTTCTATCACTGAGCCAGTTACTTACCCACATACAGACATTTTCTCCCAGGCCAAGCATTCTCATTTTATATACTAACCTTTTATGTGGTACCGTGTCAAATGCTTTGGAGAAGTCCAGATATACGGCATCCATTGATTCGCCGCGGTACCTCCTCATAGAAACTGATTAAATTGGTTTGACATGACCGATCCCTCATGAAGCCATGCTGATATGGAGTTATTTGCTTATTTTCATTGAGGTACTCCAAGATAGCATCTCTTAGAAAACCCTCAAACAGTTTACCCATGACAGATCTTAAACTTACCGGCCTATAGTTCCCGGGCTCTGTTTTTGGACCCTTTTTGAATATTGGCACCACATTTGCTATGCGCCAATCCTGTGGAACACTCCCTGTTAGTATAGAGTCCTTAAATATCAGAAATAAGGGTCTGGCGATGACATTACTTAATTCTCTTAGGATACGGGGGTGTATGCCATCCGATCCTGGTGATTTGTTTATTTTAATCTTTTTAAGATGCAACTCTACTTCTTCCTGGGTCAGACAGGGCATTTTTAATGGGGAATTTACTTTTATATTCTGCATTTCATCTGACAGTTTATTTTCCTCGGTGAATACAGTGGAGAAAAATATATTTAGTAGCTTTGCTTTCTCCTCATTGCTCTCTGCAACTCCCCCCTCATTGCTCTGTAAGGGGCCGACACCTTCAGGTTTATACCTTTTACCATTTATATAATTAAAGAACATTTTAGGGTTAGTTTTACTCTCTTTGGCAATTAATCTCTCGGTCTCTAGTTTGGCTGTTTTTATTTGTCTTTTACATATTCTATTTTTTTCCTTATAGTTTTTCAATGCTTCCTCACCACCCTCCTGTTTTAGTGATTTAAATGCTTTCTGTTTGTCATTTGCTTTCTTTACAGCTTTATTTATCCACACTGTTTTTTTCTTGTTCCTTAACCTTTTATTCCCATAAGGTATGTACCTCTCACAATTAGATATTAGGATGCTTTTAAAAATCTCCCATTTTGTGGCTGTATTTTTATTTTTGAGGACTTTGTCCCAGTTAGTTAGGCCTATGGCCTCTCTTAGTTGACTAAATTTTGCTTTTTTGAAGTTTGGTATTTTTGTTCCTCCCTGCAGAAACGCTCTTTTGAATGACAGTTGGAAGTTTATTATATTATGGTCACTATTTCCCAGGTGTCACCCGACCTGCACATCTGTTGTTCTGTCAGGTCTATTGGTTAATACTAAGTCCAGTATGGCCGTCCCTCTAGTCGGGTCCTGAACCAGTGGGGAAAGGTAATTGTCTGGTTATTGCCAAGAACCTGTTTCCTTTATGAGATGTACAGGTTTCAGTTTCCCAGTCTATATCTGGGTAGTTGAAATCCCCCATAATAATGACCTCATTACGTTTTGCCGCCTCGTCTATTTCATTTAGAAGTAGATTTTCTGTGGACTCTGGTATATTAGGTGGTTTATAATAAAGTACTATTAGTATTTTATTATTGTTTTTGGCTCCATTTATTTCTACCCACAGTGACTCCACATCTTCATGTCCCTCACTTATATCTTCCCGCAGTGTGGGCTTTAGACAGGACTTTACATAAAGGTAGACCCCTCCCCCTCTACGGTTTTGGCGATCCTTTCTAAACAGACTGTAACCCTGTACATTAACCACCCAGTCATAGGTATCATCCAGCCATGTCTCAGTTATTCCCACTATGTCATAGTCACACATCACTAATTCCAGTTCACCAGTTTTATTAGTCAGATTTCTGGCATTAGTGTACATACAATTAAGAGGTTTATGTATATTTTTTACCCTACACCTTTCCTTCTGCACTGTTCTAGTTCCTCCTTCCATTCCTCCCCCAGTTCCATTACCTTGCCCCAGGTCTCTATCTGCACTATCTTCCCCTCCTATAATGTAGTTACCCTCCCCCCCCAGTCCCTAGTTTAAACACTCCTCCAGCCTTCTAGTCATCTTCTCCCCCAAAACAGCTGCCCCTTCCCCATTGAGGTGCAGCCCATCCCTACGGTAGAGCCTGTAGCCAACAGAGAAGTCGGCCCAGTTCTCCAAGAACCCAAATCCCTCCTTCCTACACCAGTTCTTGAGCCACTTGTTTACCTCCCTAATCGCCCGCTGCCTTTATTGAATAAAATTCTAATGGGTTTATGTAAAATGAGTTTGCTCCTTCCATAGTAACAAAATTAAATTAAAATAAATTAAACAAAAATACTCGGTATTAATAAAGATGGCTTTAACTATCAGCCACATAATCGGCTCATACGGAGCATGTATATATCTGTGTAAATAAATAAATAAGCAAGATATGATATCTATATTTTTTCATTTTCATTTTTGCTGGTATATAGTTCCTAAAGTGTTTATACGTTTTGTTGCGATCAATGGTTATCATTAGCCTGTATTACATATTGTCCTACATGCCTTAATTACTCTATTCCCCTACCTGGATAGATAACTGCTACATTTTGCTCACAAAGTCCCCATTGACCATAGCGCTATTACTATCTGGTAGAGCCCCGCTCAGGGGGCCGGCCGGGAGGCTTGGTCCAAAAAGGGGCGTGGCTTAACAGATAAAGATGCGGTGGGAAGCGGCCGCGCTACGGCCATCCCAGTGCCATCTGCTACTGAAGCTGCACGCACGCCATCAGAGGCGTGCAGCGTTCTATGTATGTTTGTCTGTCCTTGGGCTCCTGATGAAATACTTATACATTAGTAGAGGAAACGCGTCGAGCCAGTAAATTACAAGACGAGTATAGGTAGCAGTAATAGTGGTATGAGCGCAGGGGTTCGGAGGGATAATGGAGAGTTACAAAAATATGAATGGGTGTAAAAGACACCAGTGTAAACTCAAATACCGAACCCTAAAGCTAAACTACTAAAATCAGGTCTATAGGTGTTCATAATTGAAGTTAGTGGACACAGACCTGAATTGTTTATGACCCCGGTGTTTAAAAGAAGTGTGGAGTATATATAAAGAATACACACTGCAGCACTGAGGTTTAGCCTGTTCTGAGATTTATGTGGTGATAGCCACTACCCATATTTTAATGTTCAATAATAAAGTGAAGAGTTTTAATGTGTTCCATACAGGCAGTAAAAATAGTACAATATAGAACGCATCTACGATATCATCTGTCTCTTGAGTAAACAGGAACTAGAATACAGGAGAATAGTTCAGAGGTACTGTATGTACAGTTTCTAGGATCAAGTGTGACTGCAATGTCAAATTCAGAAGTCCAGCTGTTTTGTGGAATTTCCTGTGGAGTAAATTCGTTTTTGCTTTATTTATCATAGGGAAAGTCTCAAATTGTCTCAACTGCACTCCACTCCTGACCTTCCATTGTGGTGGCAGGTGAATATAAGTCACAATGTGATGGTTTGCCAGACTAAATTTAAAGGGGTACTCCAGTTGTTACAAGTTGCAGAACAGGGGATAACTGTACTCTGCCATCACTGGAACTCCCATTGAAATGAATGGAGTGGCTATGCGCATGTGCGACCAGCCGCTCTGTTCTTTTCAGAAGGCTGCAGTGGGTATGAGCCTCTGTTCTTGTGATCCGTTTCCAGCAGTAGGACCCCCACTGATCTAATAGTTATCCCCTATACTGTGCATAGATGATAACTTGTAACAACCAGAACACCCCTTTAACTGTTTTGCTACCAGCACCGTACATGCACGGCGCTGGAGCGATAGGCAGACATGGCGCCCACTTGCACATGTAGCAGGCGTCATGGCTGGCAGGTCTCTGCTGTTTCAAACAGCAGAGACCTGCAGCTGATTAAAGCGACTAGCAATAATGCCAATCGTGGAAATTAAAGGCTTTAGATGCTGCTTCCGGGAGGGTTACCGGCATCCCCTGCAGCCAATGGGGATGCCGGTAATTGGTTTGAATGCACTCAGCCTTGCCGAAGAGCCTGCAATTCTTATTTTTCCCACCAGATGGCAGGCAAACATAAGAAATGAGCAATTCTCAGTAATAAGTTCAGTTTAACCCGTTCGCTACCAGCGCAGTACATGTAGCGATGTGTAAGCATGGTGCCTGCTCAAACAGCAGAGACCCGCCGCTAATTACCGTGACCGGCAATAATGCCGATTGCGGTAATGAAAGGCTTTAGATGCCGTGATCAAGTGAGATCACAGCATCTAAACGTTCAAAAACAGCCAATGGAGATGTCAGTAGTTGCTTTCAATGCTGTCAGTCTCACGGACGACACACACAGCATTTATGCTGCAATTCTCATTTTGGACACCAGATGGCAGGCCAACATAAGAAATGAGCAATTGACAGTAATAAACTCATTTTAAAAATACATGATGGTTCAAAATAAAAAAATAAACAGATTTTATAGACTCATATCAGCTTTAAATTCATTTAAAAAAAATTTAAAAAAAACTTTTAACTGGCCTGGAATAATGTACTTATACTAGTATAAAAATGAAAATGAAATAGTATAGACATACAGCAGCGAGCAGGAAGGGAGAAGGCACGGGCACACTGTGTGCGCCGTCTCCTCAAACAGCTGATTGGCGGGGGTGCCAGGTGTCAGACCCCCACCGATCCGATATTGATGACCTATCCTGAGGATAGGTAATCAATATTAAAAGCCCGGACAACCACTTTAATGCACTTAAATAGCCTAGGTTTTCCAGAATTTTACTATTGATGTCCTAGCCCTTGGCTAGGCCATCAGTATTTGTTTGGCCAGGGTATGCCAACAAGTATCCCTGCTGACCAGCATAGCTCTAGCGCCAGAACTACACAGCCCCATCCAAAGTGTTGAGGGCAGAGCTGGTAACTGAAGCTGCTTACACTGCTGCTGCTCTTCATAACTTTGGCAGACCCTTTGCCAAATATAGGGGTTATTAAGACCGGCGTTTTAATTAATAACCCCTATTTTCAGGGGTTGTTTGTAAGGCTGAAAAAAGACATCTGTCCATCCAGTTCAGCCGGTTATCCTGCAAGTTGATTTTGAAGAAGGCAAAAAACCCCTGTGAGGTAGAAGCCAATTTTCCTCATTTTAAGGCGAAAAAATACTTTCAGACTCCAATAGTAAGATCCTGGAATACCTCTTTAAATATTTAAAGCACATCATCAACACAAGAAGGAATATAAAAGTGCACAAAGAATGACACAAACAGTGACAGGTAACCCTCACAACAACAAGAAGATGCGGCGACTCCCTTAGCCCGCATAATTTACATTATAATTCAGGTTTATTCACACACTTTAATTATATGAAAAAACCTGTGGAAAAAAACACAACCACATTGTCTGAATATAACCTTAGAGTAAGTCCACAGGTACCTGATCTGCTGTGGGTTTTCTGTAGTGGAAAATTTGCAGGGGATAGAAATGAAAAGTGCCACTACATAAACCATCTGAAATGAGCTGTTTTTCTCAGTGGCGTCACATTGAGTCCTATGCACTGCAGAGGTAAAATCTGCATCAAAAACTAACACTCTGCAGGAGCAGGAAGAACACTGAAATACAGTGTGATGGCGGAGGGAAGCTGGCTCATCAGTGCCTGCACACCGCGACCTGACTTCTGTGTGAGAAGGTGGTGAGGCCGCCCAGGCCACCCACTAGGAATTTGCCCAGTAGGGCAGATTGCTAGTCCAGGTCTGATGGGGTATAGTTATGTATATTGAATAAACTTTATTTAGTGTTAAAATGAAGGACTAATTTGTGCAGGATTTTGAGTTGCCACCTCTTTCACAAAAAATAGCAGCCAGATTTGGACAGGTAAAACAGAGGGGTGTTCATGTGGGTTTGGCTTCACAGGTAGCGTGGGGTAAAATAATTATGAAAGCTCTGATGAGAACAAAAGTTAAGGTCTGTAAAACCGCAGAAGAATCTGGGTGTTCTGACCAAAATACAGACATCTAAATTATTCAATATTTTTGACTTTAGCAGAATAAAATTGCACTAATGATTTTGCCGATGTTTCAAGCAATCATTTTGTTGGCGACAGCATTACATTTGTGGTATTTTCCAAACAAAACCTCAATTTTTTCAACCATGGAAATGAGCAGTGTATAATGTGATGATAAAATGTAAGAAGCAATATGGATAATAACAATACATTAGTAAGTGACTTGTATTAACTTCCTCTACATGATAAGTGCCATTTTCTGATGTGACACAACCCCTTTAAGCCTGCTTATTCTTCAAGAAGAGCTTCATAATATAATGTTACCTGCCAAACTGAGCTCTATTGCTAAGAAAAAACTCCAGTAGTTCAAGCCCATACATTGCATGGAGACACACTCTCACAGCGGCTGAGACATGCTACAGAAGGGAAAGCCTCTCTGGGCAATGTATGGATTGAACACCAATGCAATTCTTTTTAGGGGAGGATGTCAACCAGTAGAGCACTACAGCTGACACTCAGAGTGGAAGCACTTACTACAGGCAGCGCTTTTAGGGTATATGAAGGAAAGTAGAGCTCGGACATCATGAAAATGAGGCAGTATGTGTGGAATGCTATGGGTGTCTGTCACTAGTTTATGCTGCTCTTAACATAAAACTGGTGACAGACTCCCTCTGAACTAACAGGAGGGGTTGTCTCGCTTCGGAAAATGGCATTTATCATCTAGACAAAGGTCATGCTGGAAAAGCTGACAGAGCCAATGAAAGCCAAAGGTACAGAGCACTCTGAAGTGCTGCTGCACTTGGTTTCAGCAAAGGTTTAAGTACCGTTTGGTGCTGTTTGACACAAGCGAGTCCATTGCGGGTATCACGTTCTGTGTGTGAGAGTGATCTGGACTTGCGGGAGCATGCAGCTTATGATTTATAATGCTCAGTGCCTCTGCTTGCCCTTACTGCTACAGGATCATACTGACATAAAGCTGTCAGTATGATCCTGTAAAAATAAGGTCAAGCACAGGCACTGAGCATTATAAATCACCATACCACCATTATAAATCATGATAGATGTAGTGAGTGGTATTAACCAGCAATAGGCTAAAACGGTATAAGCATCCTGCAAAAATGTTGTGTAAACCTAGTCTAAGCCAGCACAAATAAAACAGCTAATACTTACAGTAATCAAAGTTTTCCTGCAAGAGCTGCCAGGGGCTATTTTTTCTAACAGGTTTTCTTGCACAGAGACATTAAGTTTTTCTTCAAGAACTGGAAGAGCTACCATACCATTCTCAAGCTTCTGTGCACGGTAACGACCATCTAGAATGCCTGCCTTCTCCAAGTACTCTCTGTAATAAAAGCACGGAATAGAGAGAAATTTGCATAGCATATCATATTTAGCATTTTTTGCTGCTTTATACTGCCCTCTCTGAGAAACTATATAGTGTAGTGACAGACCCACTGATTTCAGAGCTTTGTCACTGGTATATTAACATTCAAGGGAAAATCCCACAAATATAGGCATGCTTTACGTATTTGGCGGACTTGTTTCCCTTCTTGTAGGGACGGCCAACAGTTAATCAAATGCAACTCCCAAGACACTGCAGTAAGAGCTTGTTAACCCCTTCCTCCTCTGCACAGAAAACAGCCCATCTTCCAGTAGCCTGTTCCGGCATAGATGGTAGTCAATGGGGATCCTGCAGAAAACTGTAGAATACAGCAATACTGCACTGCTGCATATGTGAACGTATCCTTACTGAGCATGTCAGTCCACCACTGAATGCAGAATAAGGTGGATAAGAAGGATAAACAGCAGAGGATGCTACCAAAGAGGAAAATGTAATGTACATAAAAAAAATTTACAATAAATTAACTGCATGTATATTACAGTTATACTTAAAGGTGTTGTTTCCCTTCTGCAAATTGTGTGAATTTTTATATATTTTTTTTTATATTTTTCACATAGGGAACTATAACAAGCAATCATTGCATTGCTATTCTCATAGAACCCAATGCATTAGCCGTTTACATGGGGCCCTGCAACTACTATGCAGGAGCCTCCTGTCATTCTGAATGACAGGGGCTGCTGCATACACACTCCGGCTTCTCCGATTGCCATACAGGGATGCCAGAGCATACCCAGAAGCGCGTGCTTCCAGGATTTAACACGCTCAGATGCCATGTCCGCAATCGGTACTTCCGCCGGTTAGCTGCAGGTGCATGTTGAAACAGCAGGAACCTGGTTGCTATGGCGCCTGCTCTGTTCACTTTTTTGTAATTTAGCGCATTTTGATGGTTTAAAAGAGTATTCCAGTAAAGTTACTTAATTTTTGAAAAACTGCATTAATGCTGCAAGTAGGGGCCCAACCAGAACCCGTATCTATACATATAATCAGAGCTCCATTTTACATTGTAATCCATTTGTCTAGCTCCCGTGTGACACACAGAGTATCATGACTCCTGATCTTCCCTCACAAAACTATAATCCCCACAATGCCTAGCTTCCCTGCTGTGATATTGAGCTTGTTCATGGGTGTTGCTGTTTATTGATTGGCTTCCTGATATTCCAGTCCAGTCACGACCCCTCTTCTCAGCAGTAATCAGCAGCACACTAACATTTAGCTAGAGAAATGAGAGCAACACACTGAGCATGCTCGACCTAACAAAGGCTCAGAACTACAGGTCGATGCCATGGTAACTTATGAGGAAACACAGTGGGTAGCAGAGGAAGAAAACTGCTTTTATAACTACCGGACTGTAAATATGTGAAATTTATATTATATTAGGTAATTATTTATGATGAATTAGTCTAAAACATAAGTTATATTTGTGGTAACCGGAATACCCCTTTAACGGTTATAACTTTATTTTTTGCAGAATTTTTACATGACACATACAGCTTCTTAAATATATTTTTTAGCAATTTTAATTTTTTTTAGCTTTACTGGAGAAAACTGTACAATTTTTTTCATTTTTTTAAGCTATAGATTATTTTTTAAAGGGTATCTGTCAGCAGCCTTGTACCTAAGAAACTGGCTGAACTGTTACATGTGCACTTGGCAGCTGAAGGTATCTGTGTTGGTCCCATGTTCATATGTGCCCACATTGCTAATGTCATTTTAATATATGCAAATGAGCTTCTAGGAGGGGGCGTTGCTTTTACACCTAGAGGCCCTGCTTTCTCTGCAACTGTCGCGCCTTCTCCACTGTGATTGACAGGCCCAGGCAGTGAAAATGTCATCACACCTGGTCCTGATGAGTGGAGAAAGCGGGATAGTTGCAAAGAGAGCAGAGCCTCTAGGTGTAACGGGAACACCCCCATTTTCTTTCTGGCTTCTCTTCAGGGTCCCAGGCTGTCACTGACAGCCTGGGACCCGACCTGCTCCTCCCAGATTGCGGCATACGGCTCTGCGCTCAGAAATACAGCTGATGGCATAGGCAGACGATCAGCTGTCTTTCTGTTCAGCAATGCCACAAACTGTGACCAGATGTGGGTCAAAAACACAGATCAGGAGCAAATCTTTCCATTATACCTTATTTCTGTGTGGTCTCCAACACTAGTTTCGGCTCAAGGTCACTGAGAGAAAAAAAAATCTCCTTCGACAGACTGGAAATTTGGATACAAGCATAATCCTTTATTAAAAGCATCCCAACATAACAAGGTGTAAGGCAGGGACAGGCTCCACTGACACATTTTGAGCAGTGATGCTCTTAGTGTAGATTCACAGAGTTTTGGAAGAGGCTTTGAGGTAGATTCTCCTGCAGGTTTTGCAGCCAAAGACAGAAGTGGATCCAGCAGGATCCACCTCGAATCCATTTCTGGCTTTGGCAGAAAAACCTGCAGGAAACTGGCCACTTTACAAGGCTCAATTGTCGATTGTCAGGAAGGAAGCATGCCATTGCTCATCCACGCGCAGAATCATTATTTGCCAGTAGCAGAGGCTGTTTAGACAGCTCAATCTGCTGCCAGCAAACAATTATTTAGGTGACTGAACAAACAATCATATTACATGATCACTCGGCGCCACCTTTACACATAAGTTTTCACATTATCACTACCAAGCATTCGTAATCTGCCTGAACATCAGGCAGTGTAAAGGGCCTTCAGGATGAATAGGTACTTTCTGTAGCAGTTTCCAATCTTAAAGGGGCACACGAGTGGTTAATATGCCACTGATCTGCCTCTGTACAATACTAGCAAAGTGAATGAGATTTTTAACCCTTTCACGGCGCTGGAGCGATGTGGGAACATGACGCCCACCCGCACATGCGGCGGATGTCATGGCGGGCAAGTCAGACCTGCCGCTACTTACCGCCATCGGCGATTGCTAACTAAAGGAATTAGATGCCGTGATCAAGTGAGATCACGGTATCTAATGGCACTAAAACCCGGAAGTGCGTGCTTCCGGGTATTCTACAGATGTCCCGTGTGGCCATTCGGGTCATCTGCACTCTATATGTATGCTGTAAGCCTCGCTGATGAGGCTTAGGCCCCTTTCACACGAGCGGGAGACTCGCATGTCTCCCGCAACGCATCTACAGGGCTGGACTCCGCACGGACAGGGATCGCATATAATGCTATGCGATCCCTGTCAGTGCGGAGTCCAGCCCTGTAGATCCGTTGCGGGAGACATGCGAGTCTCCCGCTCGTGTGAAAGGGGCCTTACAGTGTTCATGCTACAATTCTTATTTCAGCCACTAGATGGCAGGCCAGGATAAAAAAAATGGGCAAACCTGGCATTAAATTGCATGTAAAAAATCCCTGATAGTTCAAAATTAATAAAATATATGTATAAGTTCATATATGATGCTTGAAATCATAAAAATAAAAAAAGTTTATATAAAAAATAAAAAAAATATATATAAAAGTTTAAATCACCCCCCTAAATAACAATAAATATAAACATCATGGGTATCACCGCAACCGAAAACGTCCATACTTTTAAAATATAAAAAAAATTCAATACGGCGAATTGCGTAACTGAAAAAAGGGTAAAAATGGCCTATTTGCCATTTTTTCATTACTTTTCTTACCCAAAAAAATGTAATAAATGTGATCAAAAAGTCACGCACACTCCAAAATGGTATCAAGAAAAAAATGAGCAAAAAATGAGCCCCTAAACAGCTCAGTGGATGTAACTATAAAAAAGGTTATGGGGAGAATATGACGATATAAGAAAAAAAATTTTTTTCCAAAGTTTAAATTTATTTTTACACTATTTAAACATAACAAACCTATACATATGGGGTATCATTGTAATCATACTGACCCAGAGAATGAAGGGCATAGGTCAGTTTTGCAGCAAACGGAACGCCATGGGAACAAAACCCGTAAAACGGTGGCGGAATAGAGTTTTTTCCAATTCCACCCCATTTGGAATTTCTTTACCGCTTCCCACTACATTTTATGCCATAACTAATGGTGGTATTCAAAAGTACAACTTGTCCCGCAAAAAAGCCCTCATATAGGTATGTGAACGAAAATATAAAAAAGTTATGGCTCACAGAAAATAGTGTAGAAAAATGAAAACACAAAACACCTCTAGTTTCCAAAGGGTTAAGAAATCTCAACCACAACCCACAGAAAAAATCTGCAGCGTAAACTGACTGAAATTTTGATTTTAAACCTCCATCATGCCAACAGATCTCCACCACAGACTTCACCCTTTGCATGTGTGGAGGACGCACCTTTACTATGGCACTGAGATTTAACCATGTGGACTACTGCTGTCAATGGCAAGCTGTACTGCGACAGGCTGCACCGAATATTCTACAACACTGGAGAGGAGTGTCTTTCTGTCCAGTACCTGTAAGCTTGTGAAAAAGCGGCTTCTGTGAGAAGCGCAGGAACCCCACACACACGAGACCCCAATGACTCCATGATTATCCTGCAATCACTAGCGAACACAGCGGGTCTAATGGGAACGGTAATACTACAGCTCTTTACAGTTCCCGGGTTATTGCACGG
The DNA here is from genome assembly GCA_900303285.1 of Rhinella marina. Lineage (NCBI taxonomy): Eukaryota > Metazoa > Chordata > Amphibia > Anura > Bufonidae > Rhinella > Rhinella marina. The sequence continues at coordinate 144,756 of ONZH01005136.1, read as the reverse complement.
GCATTTCCTTAGGTCGCAGCCAATCCAAAAAGCTTACACAAACCCTGTCTCTGGAGGCTAGTTACTCCTGACAAGAAGCCATGTGACTTTAGCCTGTCACGTGACCAAGGACCTTAAGGCGCGTGGAGCGTACACACAACTTTAGTAGATCAGATGTCGCGGGAAGCCTCTTAGAATGAGAAAGCCGCAACATCATACCCATGTGACCAGATTTTCCTGCGGGAGGAGCGATGCTAGGAAGTTTTTCTAGTTAGTTTGATTGGTTGAGGTTTGTGTCTAACCTCAATGCGCCGTAAGGGAGTCGTGATGTCACATGATCACGTGATCTGCTAAAGCCACTTGGGTTTGGCGCAGTAGCTTTAATGTCTATGCATACCTCCCAAGTGTCCCTCTTTTGGAGGGACAGTCCCTCTTTTTGACCCAAGTCAAATGAATAAATAAATGTGCATTAATAAATTTACTAAATTGTTCCTAACTAAAGTGTCTGTATGGTTTCTACCTATAAATTAGACCAGGACTTCATTATTTGGTGCAATTTGGACCTTAAACTATCTATAATCTGATGATTTATGTGTTAATAGTTATATAGACAATGATACGCAAGAAAAAAATTGCAGCAAGGGTTCCAGTAATTATGCTTTGGGCGGAGTTAGAGGTGTGGCCTAGTATGAAAAAAACTGCCATGATGCATGCCGCACACATTGTCCCTCTGCAATTTTCAAAAGTTGGGAGGTATGGTCTGTTCCCTGCGCTGTACTAATAAAGATTAGTAATGTAATATAAAAAAAAAAACCCTAATGATGGTCTTTAATCCCTTGTACCCAGGGCCATTTTTCACCAACCTGCCCAAGCCATTTTTTGCAAATATGACGTGTCACTTTTAAGGATGAGCGAATCGACTTTGGATGAAACATCCAAAGTCGATTCGTATAATACTTCGTATGAATGCTGTACGGAGCAAGCACTCTGTATAGTATTAGAATGTATTGGCTCCTATGAGCTGAAGTTGGAACCGAACCCTAGTTCGGAAAATGGTTTTTTAAAGGGAACCTGTCATCTCCGAAACACCCCCTGAACTAGAGTAAGCGCCGTATAATGTTAGTGACGCTGAATCCGAATATGTAAGTTTTATCTTCATACTCACTTCCATTCTGACGCTGTGATCCCACAAACCAGCAGTAAAATACATTGGGAGGACTCTTCTTTGAGTCCTCTCCATTATGTGAGTGAGCACTGGAGTCCAGTGAGTGCATTTTACTGCTGGTTTGTGGGAGCACAGCGTCAGAATAGAAGTGAGTATGAAGATAAAAATTACATAACCGGACTTGACGTCACTTACACTATACAACACTTACTCTAGTTTGGAGGGTGTTTCAGAGCTGTCAGATTCCCTTTAAAGTAGAAATTGATTTATGAAGTTATTATGCGAAATTTCGCGAGACTTCGCAAAGTAATAACTTCGGCTCGTAGGAGCCAATACATTCTAATACTGTGTGGAGCACTCGCACAGTCATAAATTTGAGTCAATATTTTAACTTTATTTATGGAAAAAATCTAAAATTTACCAAAAATTAGCAAAACTCAGCTTTTAAAACAGAAAGTGAAACCTCATAAAATATTTATTACTTAAAGGGGTTGTCTCATCTTGCCTAATGGGGGCATATCGCTAGGATATGCCCCCATTGTCTTATAGGTGCGGGTCCCACCGTTGGGACCCGCACCTATATCGAGAATGGGGCCCCGCAAGGTGGTGGCTGGAGGACTCCGGTCCGGCCACCACCAAGCCGGCTCCCCATAGAAATGAATGGGAGCGCACCGCACTTGCGCGGCCACCGCTCCTATTCATTTCTATGGAGCCGACGGAAATAGCCGAGCCAGCGCTCGGCTATCTTCGCCGGCCACATTGAAAATGAATGGAGGCGGCTGCGCATGCGCAGTGCGCCCCCGTTCGCTTTCGGGGCCCCGTTCTCGATATAGGTGCGGGTCCCAGCGGTGGGACCCGCACCTATAAGACAATGGGGGCATATCCTAGCGATATGCCCCCATTAGGCAAGATGAGACAACCCCTTTAACATTCCCTATATGTCTACTTTATGTTGGCATCATTTTGTAAATGTAATTTTATAAGACGTTAGAAGGCTTAGTAGTTTAGAAGCAATTCTTAAACTTTTTAAGAAAATTTCCAAAACCCACTTTTAAGGACCAGTTAAAGGGGTTGTCCAAGTTATGAAAAAAATATATAGCACTGTAAATCTGATGGGCAACTATATATAACTAAGTTAAGTTTTAGGCAAAAAAATCTATATTTGCTAATTTCCCTGGTTCTCTTCTGGCCTTTTATATGCAATAATAACAATCTCTGCCCCTCCCCCTGCTATGCAAAGGAATTAAATACAAGTGCTGCCCTGAGTGACATGTCTGCCTGCTGGGATACTCAGAAGCATGTTGTATGTGTAGGACTACAAGTCCCAGCTGTACAATGACACTGCTGATATAGTACACAAAGGAACTTCCCCCTACCTTTCTTGTGCAATGCTCTGCAGAACTCCTTTGTCAGCTCCTGCACCCAGCATTTGTCTCCTCACTGCCTGCAGCTACTTAGAAAGCCTTCAGTCCTGGGTCTCAGTCTGCTGCTGAAGGGTTAATGTTTTATCTGACAAAATCCAGGGAGAGAGCAGACAGCAGCTCAGCCAGTGGGGGGGGGGGGGGGGGCGTGGCCAGCACTGTGACATCTCGTGTACTTATCTGCTTGTGTACTAAACATCAGCAGAGCAGGGAGAGAAGCTGACATTATAGGTCATGTGACCCTGAGCGAAATCTGAGAAACCAGAAGCTGTAGAAGCACAAAGTGCATGGCAAAGCTGTTATATTTGACAAGTTAGAAACATACCGAGAAAAAAAATAACTTGTACAATCCCTTTAAGTTCTGAAGTCACTTTGTGAGGCTTACATATAAAAAAAAAACACCCATAAATGACCCCCATTGTAGAAACTACACCCCTCAAGTTATACAAATCTGATTTTACAAACTTTGTTAACCCTTTAGGTATGCCACAAGAATTAAAGGGAGTCCGTCACCTCCATAGCCTATATAAAGCATACTTAGCCCCATAGCACAAATAATGACAAATGTAACTGTACCTGGGGCGCTTTCCTCTGACTTGTAGAAGCTGTAAAAACGTACTTTAATCCATATGTAAATTAGCTGTTGGAAGTGCCCGGAGGCAGAGCTCACCGCCGTGGAGCCCGGGCTCGTCTGCTTTTTTAAACGCTCTCCCCGCCCCTGTCACTGCCTCCGCCCACCCTCCTCTTCACTTGTGTCCTCCATCTGTTCCAGGCTCTTGCTGAGCCGGCGCATGCGCTCTGCATTGCCCATTGTGGGCACGGCATCGGCGTAGGCACTGCGCATGCGCCGGCTCGGGGAGAGACTGGAACAGACGGAGGACGCAAGTGAAGAGGAGGGCGGGCGGAGGCAGTGACAGGGGCGGGGAGAGCGTTTAAAAAGGAAGACGAGCCCGGGCTCCACGGCGGTGAACTCCGCCTCCGGGCACTTCCAACAGCTGATTTACATATGGATTAAAGTACGTTTTTATAGCTTCTACAAGTCAGAGTAAAGCGCCCCAGGTACAGTTACATTTGTCATTATTTGTGCTATGGGGCTATGTAAATGCTTTATATAGGCTATGGAGGTGACAGACTCCCTTTAAAGGAGAATGGAGATGAAATTTCTAAATTTCACTTTTTTGGCAGATTTTCCATTTTTTCTGTAACACATCAAGAGTTAACAGCCAAATAAAGCTCAATATCAATACAGAAACACCCCACATGTGGTGGTAAACTTCTGTAAGGGCACACAGCAGAGCACAGAAGAAAAAAAGCGCTGTATGTTTTTTGGAATTGGATTGGTATTACTTTGTGGTACATATGATTTTAATCGCTCTATATTATTTTTTTTGTGTTGTAAGGTGACAAAAAAGGGCTTTTTTGGAACTGTTTTTAGTTTATTTTTTATGGTGTTAATCTGAGGGTCACGTGCTATTTTTATAGAGATGGTTGTTACGGACGCAATGATATCAAATATGACTGCTTTGTTTGTTTCACCATATTTTTTTTATTTTTCTGCCGATCATCTTGTTCAGGGGCTCGTCTTTTGCAGGAAGAGTTGACATTTTTATTGGTACCATTTTTGGGTACATATGATTTTTTGATCATTCATTATTACACTTTATGGGGCAAGGTGACCAAAAAATTGGTTGTCTTGGCACAGTTTTTATTTATTTTTACAGCGTTCTCCTGTGGGGGTAGGTCATGTGATATTTTTATACAGCAGGTCGTTACGGACGTGGCAATACCTAATATGTCTACTTTTTCTTATTTATTTAGGTTTTACACAATAAAAGCATTTTTGAAACGAAAAAATGATGTTTTAGTGTCTCCATAGTCTGAGAGTCATCGTTTTTTTTTTTTTTGGGGCGATTGTCTTAGGTAGAGTCTCATTTTTTGCTGGATGAGGTGACGGTTTGATTGGTACTATTTTGGGGGCATATGCCTTTTTGATTGCTTGGTGTTGCACTTTTTATGATGTAAGGTGACAAAATGGCTTTTTTTGACACTGTTTTTATTTTATTTTTTTATGATGTTCACCGGAGGTGCCGGTCGTTCTGGATGCGGCAATACCATGTTTGTTTTTTTTCTATTTTTTATCATAAAATCAGGGGAAAGTGCCGTTTTTTGTTTATTTTTTACTTGAAACTTTATTTTTTTTATTATTAAAAATACTTTTTTTTAACTTGTTTTAAGTCCCTCTCTGGGACCTCAACTTTTGGGGATCTCATCCACTCTGCAATGCATTACAATACATCTGTATTGTAATGCATTTCCTGTTAGTGTATTACACTGAGTAATACACTAACAGGTTGTCTAGGAGACCCAGCCTGGGGCGGCTAGATCTCCTTGGCTTCTGTAGAAGGCAGGGCCCAATGCCTTGTAAGGCACTGGGCAGCCTCTGCAAGGCACTGCAGAGCGGGGACCCGACGGGATTACTCACTGACCGCAAACACCTTCTATGCTGCGGCCAGTGCTGACCGCGGCATAGAAGGGGTTAATCCTCTGGCATCGGCTTTTACATCGATGCCAACGGATACAGCAGGTACCTGGCTATCAGTGACTGCCCGATCACCATGACGTAATAATACGTCAAATTGCAGCAAGTGACCTGCCGCCATGATGTACTAATACGTCATGTGTCAAGAAGGGATTAAGGTGAGGAGCATGGGCACTTTACACATGGGAAAATTAGCTTTGGATGTCACATGATCCTAAGATGCTACTGTTTAGTTGAATGGATTGGGCAAAATGAGGCCCTCCCTTTGAAGTCAGTAAATGGTGTGAGTTAAAAGAGTTCTTCCCCTTTTCTCTCCATATATCCCTAATACTATAACACAGGAGAGGCCCTGGCCTAGATCAACCGACTCTGGGAGAGGAGTAACCCAGTCGTTATGGATCTACAATCCTTCCTAGATGCTTTCCGTAGGGTGTTTGACAAGCTAGGAGACACCACCTCAGCCGCGTCTTCTATACTGTGGCTCCGCCAAGAAAGTCAGTCCATGTGCCAGGTGCGTTGCTAGGCTAAAACAATCGGGGCCTGGGCCCCTGATGTTTCCTTCCAGGCCCCGAATGTCCTGCCTGCTAGACAGATACAATTGTATTGCCGTCCTCAGGACGGCAATAGCATACCTCCCAACTTTTGGAAAGAGGGACACTATGTGCGGCGTGCATGGCAAATTTTTTTGTACTGGGCCACGACATGTCCTACTTTCTAACAGCTGCTATTCTTTGGCCGTTAAAGAAACTGCCATATGACCGGCCTCATAGACTTTAATTGGTTATAAAAATGGTCATCTGACGACTGTTAGGGCTCTTTCACATGAGCGGATGCCGTCCGATATTTTCGCAGCGTGTAGGAGAGCCAAGCCCCGTGCAGGACAGAAGAGGCACGGAGCATTAACATGATTGATAATGCTCCGTGCCTCTGTGATCTTTTAACTACAAAATCATAGTGAGATAAAGTTGTCACTGTGATTTTGTAGTAAAAAGATCACAGAGAGGCACAGAGTATTATCAATCATGTTAATGCTCCGTGCCTCTTCTGTCCTGCACGGGGCTTGGCTCTCCTACACGCTGCGAAAATATCGGACGGCATCTGCTCATGTGAAAGAGCCCTTACTTAACCACTTCCAGTCTGCCCATTGACTATAAATGTCCTGGTAGTGGATCTCTGTCTCTGAATGGACGTTTTAAAACGTCCTTGAGCTTTGCCCCCTGTGTGCAGTACCTGTACATTGAAGCTCCATGACTCAGCTGCCTCCTGACAGCCAAGAACATGGAGCTTTAACCTGAGACCTTTTTTCCTGGCCTCCAGGCTTTTGATCACTCTGACAAGCAGTCAAAGCCATCACAAATGCTTGTACTATCTCCCTCTCATTACTGCCTGTCACAGAGCAGTTTACAACCACATATGGGGTGTTTCTGCAAACTTCAGAATCAGGAAAATAAATATTCAGGTTTGATTTGCGGTTTACCCTTGCTATCTTATAGGAAAAATGAATTAAAAATTAAAAATCTGCAAAAAAATATATTTATTTTTAAATTTCACCTTCCTTCTGTTTTAATTCTTGTGGGAAATCTAAAGGGTTAACAAACTTTGTAAAAATCAGTTTGGATTACATTGGGGGCTGTAGTTTCTAAAATATGTTCATTTATGGGAGGTTTCTATTATTTAAGCCCCTCAAAGTCACTTTAGAACTGCAAAGGTCCTTTAAAATTAACTATTGGAAATTTTCATGAAAATCTTAAAAATTACATCTAAAATTCAAAGCCTTCTAACGTCCTCAAAAAATAAAATTACATTTCCAAAATTATGCCAACATAAAGTGGACATATGGTGAATGTTCATTAATAACAATTTTATTAGATATCCCTATGCAACTTAAAAGCAGAGAAATTAATATTTAAAAATTTTTTTCAAAATTTTCAGTAAATTTTGGATTTTTTATAAATAAAGGTAAAATATAGTGACTCAAATTTACCATTAACACAAAGTACAATGTGTCACAAGAAAACAATCTATGAATGGCTTGGATAAGTAAAAGCGTTCCAAAGTTATTACCACATGAAGTCACACATGTCAGATTTGCAAAATTAGGCCTGGTCAGGAAGGGGTTAAATGGCCCGGATGGGAAGTGGTTAAACTGCCCTCACACCGCCATTTTTCACATCCATTTGCATATAGGTAGTGATGAGTGAACTTCCGTTTTTAAGTTCGGTGTCCAAGGTTCGGGTTATCAGAGAATCCCGGTATGGATTCCGCTACCACGGACCGTAACGGAATTCTATGACGGCATGCACTATGGCCAGCATAGACTTCTATTATGACAGAATGCAGTACGGATTGCCTCTTATTGGCTTCCATGGTGCATGGCGTCATAGAATTCTATAATGTTTCGGGTTCCGATAACCCAAACCTTGGACGCCAAACTTAAAACACACATTCGCTCAACACTAAGTATAAACTCTGCCATATATATTACACATATACACACAACACAATTGTTACAGATATATGTACAGTGCCTTGCGAAAGTATTCGCCCCCCCCCCGGAACTTTTCAACCTTTTGCCACATTTCAGGCTTCAAACAAAAAGATATAACATTTAAAATTTTTGGTGAAGAATCAACAACAAGTGGGTCACAATTGTGAAGTGAAACGAAATTTATTGGATCATTTAAACTTTTTTTGTAATAATAAAACTGAAAAGTGGGGCGTGCAAAATTATTCGGCCCCCTTGCATTAATACTTTATTGCGCCACCTTTTGCTCCGATTACAGCTGCAAGTCGCTTTGGGTATGTCTCTATCAGTTTTGCACATCTAGAGACTGAAATTCTTGCCCATTCTTCCTTGCAAAACAGCTCGAGCTCTTTGAGGTTGGATGGAGAGCGTTTGTGAACAGCAGTTTTCAGCTCTTTCCACATATTCTCAATTGGATTCAGGTCTGGACTTTGACTTGGCCATTCTAAGACCTGGATACGTTTATTTTTCAACCATTCCATTGTAGATTTTGCTTTATGTTTGGGATCATTGTCTTGTTGGAAGATTAATCTCCGTCCTAGTCACAGGTCTTTTGCAGACTCCAATAGGTTTTCATCCAGAATGGTCCCGTATTTGGCTTCATCCATTTTCCCATCAATTTTAACCATCTTCCCTGTCCCTGCTGATGAAAAGCAGGCCACCACCATGTTTGACAGTGGGGATGGTGGGTTCAGGGTGATGAGCTGTGTTGCTTTTACGCCAAACATATCGTTTTGCATTGTTTCCTAAAAAGTTCGATTTTGGTTTCATCTGACCAGAGCACCTTCTTTCACATGTTTGGTGTGTCTCCCAGGTGGCTTGTGGCAAACTGTAAACCAGACTTTTTATGAATATCTTTGAGAAATGGCTTTCTTCTTGCTACTCTTCCATAAAGGCCAGATTTGTGAAGTGTTCGACTGATTGTTGTCCTATGGACAGACTCTCCCACCTTAGCTGTAGATCTCTGCAGTTCATCCAGAGTGATCATGGGCCTCTTGGCTACATCTCTGATCAGTCTTCTCCTTGTTTGAGATGAAAGTATAGAGGGATGGACGGGTCTTGGTAGATATGCAGTGGTCTGATACTCCTTCCATTTCAATATGATCGCTTGCACAGTGCTCCTTGGGATGTTTGAAGCTTGGGAAATCTTTTGGTATCCAAATCTGGCTTTAAACTTCTCCACAACAGTATCATGGACCTGCCTGGTGTGTTCCTTGGTCTTCATGATGCTCTCTGTGATTTAAACAGAACCCTGAGACTATCACAGAGCAGGTGCATTTATACGGAGACTTGATTACACACAGGTGGATTCTATTTATCTTCATCAGTCATTTAGGACAACATTGGATCATTCAGAGATCCTCAATGAACTTCTGGAGTGAGTTTTCTGAACTGAAAGTAAATGGGCCGAATAATTTTGCACACCCCACTTTTCAGTTTTATTATTACAAAAAAAGTTTAAATGATCCAATAAATTTCGTTCCACTTCACAATTGTGACCCACTTGTTGTTGATTCTTCACCAAAAATTTTAAATGTTATATCTTTTTGTTTGAAGCCTGAAATGTGGCAAAAGGTTGAAAAGTTCCAGGGGGCCGAATACTTTCGCAAGGCACTGTATATACAATCATACACGTGACACACATAACACACACACATGTACACACACATTACATTATCAGCTATAGCAGCCTTGGGGGGTCCACAAGACACTGTCTGCAGACTCTTCCCTCCCCCTCTGTCCAACTATTAGCAGTGAGATGCAGGATCTGTGTAAACAGGAATGAGGCCACATGGGGGGGCAGGGGGGTCTTATCAAACCCCAATCCTGTGTAAGCCACTTTGGCTATGTTGAAAGGACTGGGATGTGGGAACTTACATGGGGATGTGGGAAGGGGTGGTGGGGGGGGCAGTTACTACTTACATGGCAGATGTGGGAAGGGGTGGGGGCAGTTACTACTTACATGGGGATGTTGGAAGGGGTGGGGTGGGGGGCAGTTACACTTACATGGGGATGTGGGAAGGGGTGGGGGGCAGTTACTACTTACATGGCAGATGTGGGAAGGGGTGGGGGCAGTTACTACTTACATGGGGATGTGGGGTGGGGGGCAGTTACAATTACATGGGGATGTGGGAAGGGGTGGGGGCAGTTACTACTCACATGGGGGATGTGGGAAAGGGTGGGGGGCAGTTACTTCTTACATGGAGATGTGGGAAGGGGTGGGGGGCAGTTACTACTTACATGGCGGATGTGGGAAGGGGTGCAGGGGCAGTTACTACTTACATGGGGATATGTGAAGGGGTGGGGGGCAGTTACTACTTACATGGGGATGTGGGAAGGGGTGGGGGCAGTTACTACTTACATGCGGATGTGGGAAGGGATGGGGGGCAGTTACTACTTACATGGGGATGTGGGAAGGGGCGGGTGGCAGTTACTATGTACATGGGGGATGTGGGAAGGGGTGGGGGCAGTTACTACTTACATGGGGACGTGGGAAGGGGTGGAGGGCAGTTACTACTTACATGGAGATGTGGGAAGGGGTAGGGGGCTGTAACTACTTACATGGGGATGTGGGAAGGAGTGGGGGCAGTTACACTTACATGGGGATGTGGGAAGGGGTGGGGAGCAGTTACTACTCACATGGGTGATGTGGGAAGGGGTGGGGGGCAGTTACTACTTACATGGGGATGTGTGAAGGGGTGGGGGCAGTTACTACTTACATGGGGGATGTGGAAAGGGGGGACAGTTACTACTTACATGGGGATGTGGGAAGGGATGGGGGGGGGCAGTTACTACTTACATGGGGATGTGGGAAGGGGTGGGGGCAGTTACTACTCACATGGGGGATGTGGGAAGGGGTGGGGGGGCAGTTACACTTACAGCCAGCAGCCATCTCACAGCTCCACACTCCACATGAGGAGACTGGTGGGCGGGGCCTCTGCTGGGAGCAGAACAACAGGCTGAAGAGGATCGTAGCAAACAGGAGTGAGTGGGGGTTGGGCTCCATTCTAGCCCCACTTGCTAGAAGAGGAGTCCATATACACAGCATCCAGATAGTTCCTGCTCTCTGCCCTTCTGCTGCACACCACTGCTAATAGGATCACAGGACAGCCCAGTTGGGTCAGATCTGTGGAGAAGGGCAGAGAGCAGAAACTAAGAAGCCTGCTCTGCCATCTGTGCAGCGTGGAGGCAGGGACAGCACAGACAGGGAACTTCGTCAGTGAATGGGGCTGAATGGGGCCACCGCAGTATGTGGGCGTTCGGGTCGGCGTTGGGCCCCCAGCAATTCTGGGCCCGGGGCTGCCGACCTGAAAGCCCCTATGTTAATCCGCCATTGCCATCAGCTGTCTCTGCCTCCTATAGAAGCAGAGACAGCTGAAAGCGGGACATACCTCCCCCGCCCGGGACATCGGGACAGCCACTGAAATCCGGGACTGTCCCACTGGATCCGGGACGGTTGGGAGGTATGCAATACTATCGAATCTAAAGCTCTGCACCAGGTGTAGGACCTGTGGTGACATCACAGGTCATGTGATCGGTGCAGTAGCTGAGAAGGACCTGCGATGATGTCACTGGTCAAATGTCATTATGTGACCAGTGCAGGAGAGGCTCCACAGTGAAGAAACTCTAGAGGAAGAAGCTCTGCTGATGTCTGCTATAAGGAGAGGTAAGTGAAGGCAGAGTAATGCTGGGAGTTGTAGTTATTTAACTGTGACTGTATGTTAGGGCTGAAGAGAGGGCTGTTATTTACATGGGACTGAATGTTCAGTGGGTGGTGCTATTTATATGGGACTGTGTTGGAGGGGGCTGTGGGAGGGAGTGATGTTATTTACACGGGACTGTATGTTGATGGCGGCTGTGGGAGGGGATGATGTTATTTCATGGGAGTGAATTTTATTACATGGACTGAACGTTGGAGGGGGCTGTGGGAGGGGGTGATGTTATTTTCATGGGACTGTATGTTGAAGGCGGCTGCGGAGGGAGTGATGTTATTTATATGGGACTGTATATTGGAAGAGCTGAAGGGAGGGGAGTGATGTTATTTACATGGGACTCTTCGGCGGAGGGAGGGAAAATAATTTTATTTACCTGTATGGTGGAGGGGCTGAGGAATCATCATTGTTGAGGGCACTAAAGAGAGGAATATAACTACAGGGGGGGGGGCAGTATGAATACTGGGGGCACTTCAGGGCGTGCATTATAACAGGAGGGGGCGATATAAATACTGGGACATTATAGATGTTCTTATTACTACTGGGGCCTCTATAGGAGGGACTTATAGATTCACCTTATTTCTACTAAGAGCACTATGGGGGATCTTATTGCTACTGAGGGGTCTGTAGAGAGCTTAATTACCACTGGGGGAAAAATAGGGGGCCATATTACTACTGAAGGGTCTGTAAAGAGCTTTATTGCCACTGGGGGAACAATAGGAGGGCTTTATTTCTACTGGGGGCTCTGTGAGGGTATTATTAATACTGGAGGGCTCTTCTACTGATGGGGGCACTGTTGGGGGCACTGTAGGGGCAGTATAACTAATGAGGGCATTCTAGAAGGTAATTACTATTGGTGGGACTATGAGGAGCACTATTACTATGGGGGGCACTGATATTTCTTCCAGATAGTATTTGGGGATATTGGGGGGCACAGCGAGCAGCAGGATAACACTGTGGGGACTCCAGGTTGGGAGCTGATGAAATGTGAGGAAGCTAAGATGTCTGTGTGTCACACTCTGCAGAGACGAGGCGGCTGAGAGACGTTCTCCAGACCAAAGATGATGACAGAGAAGATCTACATCAGAGGAGACGTCACCTGGAGGCCCTGGATGTGAAAGGTAAGTGCTGCTGCGGAAGGGGGAGCAGGTGGTTGACTTCCTAGAAACGCCCCTGCTGTGGGCCAGTATGCAGTCCAGTTCTGGACCCTTGCCTCTGAATTGGGCTAGAATAATGAGGCTTTAGTGGCTGCCTTCTGGGAGGGTTTCTCTGGGAAAATTAAGGATGAACTGGGCAGTCGGATGTCTCCTCTACCCTGGATGACCTTATTTCCCTAGCTACCCAAATTGATCTGCTCTTCCAGGAATGTGCTAAGGAGGTACCGTAGCACGTGAGAGTAGACCATTTTGTCCAGTGTCTTCTTTCCAGCGGTATTCAGTCAGATACTAACAAGCAATCCTATCTTAAAGGGGTTGTCCGAGTTATTTTTTTTGTTCTTTATATGTTTCTAACTTGTCAGGTATAACAACTTTCCCATATACTTTGTGTTTCTAAAGCTGCTGGTTTCTCAGAGTTGACTGAGGGTCACATGAACTGTGATGTCAGCTTATCTCCCTGGTCTGTGATGTTTCGTGTACAAGCCTCAGAGTTCAGATAACAGTCTGTACACGAGAGGTCACTGGCCACGCCCCCTTTCTTTGCCGGGCTGCTATCTGCTCTCTCCCTGGATTCCTTCAGATAAACCTTTAACCCCTTCAGCCAGAACACACTAAGGGCTCAAGACTTTACAACAAATAGTAGCTGCAGCAGTGAGAGAAGACAAATGCTGGGCAAAGAGCTATAGAGGAATTGTACAAGAACAGATAGGGAGAATTTCCTGTGTGTATCAGCAGTGTCATTGTACAGCTGGGACTTGTAGTCCTACACAAACAACATGCTGCTGAGTATCCCAGCAGGCAGACATGTCACTCAGCACTTGTATTCACTGCCTTTGCAGAGAAGGGGGGAGGGGGAGGGGCAGAGATTGTTATTACTGCATGTAAACAAAGGCCAGAAGAGAACCAGGGAAATGAGGAAAAATAGATTTTTTTTGCCTAAAACTTGCTGAACTTAGTTATATATTGCTACCCATCAGATTTACAGTGCTATATTTTTTTTCCATAACTTGGACAACCCCTTTAAGGTGGTTGCATCGTCTCTTGGAGCTGGGGCGGTGCTTTCACAAACAGCTTCCTTGGGTAAGATGATAACCTGTGGTTTCTTCTCCAGGGCCTTCTGTGCACCTGAGCACAACTACTCGATTGGGGACTGGGAGCTGTTGGTGATCAAAATGGCACTGGAGGAATGGCGTTTGATTCTGGAGGAAGCGTCTCATCCTTTGGTGATTTACACTGCAGGGGCGTTGCCAGGTCAAAACATTCGGGGCTTGAGCCGATAGCGGATAATACTTCCGCAGAGAGAAGGAGACAAGCAGCGCTCTCCCCTCTCTTCTGCAATACCAGCACTGATTGGTGGAGCAGCAGTCAGCAGGCTTCTCTCAGAGCTGCTGCTCCACTAATCAGAGCCTCCTCCTGCACGCTGACAGAGAGTGCACTGGAAGCGCTGGTCGGCTGTCACACTGTGAGACAAGCCAGCCACAGCCAGCCACAGTGTAAGTTCTACGGCTGTGTTCTTGGGAATGTGGCGGTTGGGATGTGTAGGGAGGGGGTTGGTGAGGCCACCGGCATCAGGACAGCTACTGCACATTCCAGGGGGAAGGTTGTGGACATGATGCAGGCTACCTACAGGCAAATGTCATTCACTCTACCTTCCCTCCATACTAGAGTGGAATTATCCTGGATTTACAGTATCTGGGACCAAAAAGCAGCCCTACATTATATTTATATAAGGTCTAATAAATATAAACAGCAATGTAAAGCTGCTTTGTGGTCCCTAATAATTCCAAGATTAGTCTTATTTATAATGCACGGTTATGCCAGAAAGGGTCACATCCATCTGTCCCCACCAAAAACACATAAAAAGTGATCAAAAAGTTGTAGGTACCCCAGAATGAAAACAGCAGTTCATAACACAAAGAATAAGCCTCATACAGCTCCATCAACAGAAAAAATAAAAACATTTTGACTCTCAGAATATAATAACACAAAAACAGATTATTTTTTTTAAAGAGGCATGAACAAAGGTTTGAAGTGTGGTATTATCATGGATCAGGCACTGGATTTATTTAATTGTTATCCACCAAGAACCCATGCACTCTCAGCTAGTATGTATGTGTATGGGGGAGTTGAAAGAGACAGCTATCTAAGGCTGGATTCACATTGCCTTTCATTTCCCGTTCTTCTTATCCATCAGAAGAACAGAAAAAAAGCATATCCTGTTAAAAAAAAGAGTTCCTGTGCATCCATTATGAATATTGTGCATCCGTTTTAGCCATTTTCACCAGAGATCGTCTTTTTTTTAAGGTGAAAAAAAAAATCCTGCATGCAGTATTTTTTTATGTCTTAAAAAAACGGACCTCAGACGGAAATGGCGAAAAAGTATTATCTATTTCTAGTGCTAAGCCATGTGTGTGTGTGTGGGGGGGGGGATATTTCAAGAATATGGCACATATACATTGGGGCTTGTGCCCCGGATCTTTTGAGACCCTAGCAACGCCCCTGATACACCAACCACAAAAATCTGACCTCAGTCTGAACAAAAGATTGAATCCTTGTCAAACCAGGTAGTCCTTATTCTTTGCCCATTTTGATTTACAGTATTTTTTCACCACAGTGTGAGGGCGCTCTGTGACCTCACGCTTTGCGCGTTGGTTCACAGCACAGCCGGCAGCAGGAAGAGCAGGGGGAGCGCTGGAGGTGAGGAGAGGTGGCATCCGGAGGAGGAGACGTAAGTGTTTTTTTTTTTTTTTTTTATGTGCCCTGTGGCATAGGGGTTGATGAGAGGCATATGGGGGCTAATGAGAGGCATGGGGGGGCTGATGGGAGGCATGGGGGGGCTGATGAGAGGCATATGGGGGCTGATGGGAGGCATGGGGGGCTGATGAGAGGCCTATGGGGGCTGATGAGAGGCATGGGGGCTGATGAGAGGCATATGGGGGCTGATGAGAGGCATATGGGGGCTGATGAGAGGCATGGGGGGCTGATGAGAGGCATATGGGGGCTGATGGGAGGCATATGGGGGCTGATGAGAGACATGAGGCCAGTACTGGTGGCTATCCATGTGACAACTGTCTGCCATGTGCACAGAATAAAGCCACCAAACAACATGCAGCGGGCCTCTTACTCCCTCTTCCTGATGCTCCTTGGCAAACAAATAGCCGTGAACTTTATTACTGATCTACCCTTGTCCTCTGGTTGTTCTGTGATTTGGGTTGTGGTGGATCGTTTTTCTAAAATGGTGCACTTTGTCCCTCTGCCTGATCTTTCTTCTGCTCCTCAGCTGGGCGAAAAAATTTATTGAACACATTTTTTTGCCAACATGGTTTTCCCCACCGTATTGTGTCAGATAGTGGTGTGCCATTCACGTCTAAGTTCTGGACAGCTCTCTGTAAGCGACTGGGCCAAACTATTACCTTGGGCTGAGTTTTCATACAATAACTATGTCAGCGAGTCTTCCAAGAAGTCCCCGTTTTTGGTGTTTACAGTCAACAACCTAACACCCCACTCCTGGTGTCTTCTACTTCTGGTATCCCTGCAGCAGATGCAACTTCAAGATAGTTCTCTAAAATCTGGGATGAGACCAGGTCAGCTCTGAAAGAGGCTCTGAAAGTTCTGTCCTGGTGATAAAGTGTGGATTTCCTCCAAATACATCAGACTCAAAATATCCTCTTACAAATTGGGTCCAAGCTCATCGATCCATTTGCATAACAGTTGGTTACTCCAAAACTTAAAGAACAATAAAAGCTAACTACAAAATATAACTAACAACAAAATATCTCAGGAAGATTAGCATATTATGAAGGTCATCTATACTAAAATATCAGGGGAGGAGGGCATTACTGTCCAGGCTTTCTAGTGTGTCACAAATCTAGCTTATTTGTGGTCTTTGTATCAACCTTTCATACAAACAAGAAGAATGAACCCAAGCTGTATTTCTGCTTTTCCAATTTTTGGTAATGGCCAATTCTGTGGCTAAAAAGAGGTGAGCCATGGGTATGCAGTACATTACCAGGATATCATACATTTCCATAAAAAATAATGCCCAATAGGGTAATTTTTCAATAACTATGCCGCTGAACTGCGAGGCCCTAAGAAATATCTCAGTCCATAAGTTATTTAACTTAGAACATGACCATAAGATATGTAGCAGGGTCCCTTTAGCCCAACATTGACGCCAACACATAGGAGTACCACCTCTACCTGAAGTAAGATACCACCTGAAACAAGTTTTAATGGCTGCTTCATATTGTGTCATACAGTGAAAGGTATTGGAAATAAAACATAGGGTAACTAGCTAGCAGCAGGAATTGTGGTATCTAATTCTTTATCCCAGGTCAAGTATGGAGTAGATTTACAAAATACTTGTTTAGACCCCAAGGCTGTATATATAACAGATTGACTCCAGGTGTAGGCAGCTTGATGTGGGCAGCTGACCTTTATAAGATGCCTTAACTGCAAGTACCTTATTTTTCGCTTTATAAGACGCAC
Source organism: Rhinella marina (assembly GCA_900303285.1). Taxonomy (NCBI): domain Eukaryota; kingdom Metazoa; phylum Chordata; class Amphibia; order Anura; family Bufonidae; genus Rhinella; species Rhinella marina. Next base: position 127,770 of record ONZH01005136.1, on the reverse strand, counting down.
CTGGTGATAAGACGCACCCCAGATTTTACAGTAGGAAAATAAGAAAAAATATTTTTATCAGACCCCCCATAAATATCAGGACATCACATCACACCCCCATATCAGCCCTCCATGTCAGAACCCCATCAGACCTCAGATCAGCCCTTTCAGACCACCATCAGACTAAAACAAAAAACTCTGCTTACCTCTCCTGCGCCGCGGCTCCTCTTCATCTCCGGCAAGTCGTGCTCCTCTGTCTTCTCCGGCCGGCGCTGCACTGTCACCTAACTGCGTGTAGCGTCAGGTCATAGTGCGCGCACTACGTCCTGATGCTGTACAGGGTCAGGACAGTGCAGCGCTGGCAGGAGAAGACAAGGGAGCGCTGGCCCCAGCAAGAAGACCAGGGAGGGTAAGTATCTTCCCCGCTCCCAGCACCTAATGTATACTAGTGAGCGCTTCCATAATGGAAGCGCTCACTAGTATTTGCTTTATAAGACGCACGGCCATTTTCCCCCTACTTTTGGGGGGGGAAAAAGTGCATCTTATAAAGTAAAAAATACAGTATTAAAAAAAAGTCCTCACGGGGGAGAATGAACTCTTGTTGGATATTAATAAATGGTTTAATTTGACCATGTCAAAATAACAGAGACCAAATGCAGTCCATGGAGGCGCCACAGAGAAAAGTCTGCATCACAGATTCCTAATTCTAAAAGTTGGAATGGGGCTACCGACAGTAGAGAAACTGAGCTCGGGTTGCATTTCATATGGTAAATTCGCCAACGATACAAAGATGAAGCTACTAGATAAGGCAAGGAAGTAGTCTTTAGTGTTCAGGTATTTAGACAGTTTATTAAGAGAGCACATAGCTGGTGCGAAAGGCAAGAGAACTCTCGATATAAAACCAAAGTGAAGATTTGTCACCTATTCACAAACCCTGCAGCTGCTTTACTTGTATTGCCAAAAAATAGTTCACCAGATTAGGGAGAACTAGGCCGTCCCAGTATTTATAGCATGTAAAAATAGTGGAAGAAATATGGGGTTATGTCCAGCCCACACAAAAGTATTGAACAACCCTGCTCTGGTGGTGGATCTGCGAAGTTATGAAGCGCCGCTGGCGTCTACATAGCGTTGGCGCAATCATCGCCGGTCTAAATGTAAGACAGCTTACTTGCTGGCTTAAATTTAGACCATTTTCTATGCCAAACACAGGCGTAGAAAATGATAAATGAAATAGGCCTGCTGTCCCATTCCACCCCCCTTTTAGACCTGGTGTGAGTGGGCGAAAGTCGCAGATCACAGATACACGCCAGAAAACTGGCACATATCTGATAGTAACTAAGTTCTTTTCATATCAACATAAGAGACACTCCTTGAGATGCAATCTGAGAGACTTAGACAATGTGTCATCATAGACAATGGGAGCATATCTCTAGGATATGCCCCCATTGTTTTATAGGTGCAGGTACGACCGCTGGGACCCCCCACCTATATCGAGAATGGAGCCCTGCAAGGTGGTGGCTGGAGCACTCCGGCCACCACCAAGCCAGCTCCCCATAAAAGTGAATGGGAGCGTACCACCGCTCCCATTCATTTCTATGGGGCTGACGGAAATAGCCGAACCAACACTCTGCTATTTTCGCTGGCCCCATAGAAAATGAATGTAGGGCAGCTGCACATGCGCAGTGCGCCCTCCTTCACTTTCGGGGCTCCGTTCTCGATATAGGTGCGGGTCCCAGCGGTGGGACTCGCACCTATAAGACAATGGGGGCATATGCTAGCAATATGCCCCCATTGTCCATGATGAGACAACCCCTTTAATCTGGGCAGTATGCTCAATGGTAACAGAAGATTTATTAAGCGCCTCTACGGTGGTAAGTTGCAAGAGGATGGACTGCATTTTTTGTTCTCTATCCCTCATTACCTAATGACCAAATTTAATAAAGATGCCTCTGATAAAGGCTTTGTGTGTGTTCTATAAGCTATATATGCAGTGTCCCACTTAAACCATTTTCACACAGTCAGTATTTGGTCAGTACTTTTCATCAGTATTTGTAAACCAAAACCAGGAATGGGTCCAAAATACAGAAGAGGCACATATATTTCCATTATACTTCTTCTCTGTAGGTTCCACTCTTGGTTTTGGCTCATAAATACTGATGCAAAATACTGACTAAATACTGACCGTGTGAAAGAGGCCTTATAGAGGGAAAGTGGGAACTACAAATTGTATTTATGTATCATGTCATTTTTGCTGTTGTTGTGTCTTTAACCCCTTTCCGACCCAGCGGGACGTGACTTACCGCCCAGCGCCGTACATGCACGGGGCGCTGATCGGGCGGGTGCAGGAGCTGCGCCCGCCCGATCAGCGGCGGGGGTCCGTCTGTGCCCAGGTGCCGGACCCCTGGGGAATGCGCCAGCATCGGTGAAAACACCGATGCTGGCGCATTAACCCTTCATGTGCCGCGGTCAGAGCTGACCGCTGCACATGAGGTGTGCCGCATGTTCAGGATGGCGAGCGGGGGGGCCATCGGGTCCCCGTCAGCAGCGCGGCATCGTGGCTGCCATCCCTGCGAGCCTGTGCGATCCAGCCCCCTGGATCGCACAGGAAGCAGGCTGTAAGTGTATTACTGTGAGTAATACACTTACAGCCAATGCATTTCAATACAACAGTATTGTAATGCATTGTGCAGGGGATCAGACCCCCAAAAGTTAAAAAAAAAGGGAAAAAAAGGTGAAAAAAAGTTAAAAAATAAAGTAAAAAATAAATAAAGTAAAAAATAAAAGTTTCAAGTAAAAAATAGAAAAACGCCATTTCCCCCCAATAAAGTAAAAAAAAATTGTAAAGAAAAAGTAGGCATATTAGGTATCGCCGCGTCCGTATCGACCGGCTCTATAAAAATATCACATAATCCATCCTGCCAGGTGAACACAGTAAAAAATAAAAAATAAAAACAGTGCCAAAACAAAAAGTGTAATACTACGCGATCAAAAAGGTGTATTTACCCCAAAATGGTACTAATAAAATCGTCATCTCGTCCCGCAAAAAATGATACCTTACCTAAGACAATCGCCCAAAAAATTAAAAAAATATGACTCTTAGAAAATGGCAACACACAAAAAAAAAAGATTTTATTCTGTTCAAAAATAAATATATTGTGTAAAACTTTCCAAAAATAAAAATGTTAGACATATTGGGTATCGCCACGTCCGTAACAACCTGCTCTATAAAAATATTACATGAGATGGCCCCCCAGGCGAATGCTGTAAAAAAAGTGTTAAAAAAACTTTGCCAAATTAGCCATTTTTTTCCCTCTTCCCTCACAAAAAATGTAATAGCAGGCGATCAAAAAGGCGTATTTAACCCAAAATGGTACCAATCAAACCATCATATTGTCCTGCAAAAATGATACCCTATCTGAGACAATCGCCCGAAAAATAAAAAAAATATGGCTCTCTGAAAATAACAACACAAAAAAAAAGATTTGATTCTGTTCAAAAATGCATCTAATGTGTAAAACTTTCCAAAAATAAAAATGTTAGACATATTGGGTATTGCCGCGTCCGTAACAACCTGCTCTATAAAAATATCACATGATTTTCCCTCTCTGGTGAATGCTGTAAAAAAATTTTTTTAAAAACCATGCCAAAACAGCTATTTTTTTTCACCTTGACTCACAAAAAGTGTAATACCAAGCGATCAAAAAGTCTTATGTACCCCAAAATGGTACCAATGAAAACATCAGCTCATCCTGCAAAAAATGAGCCCCCACATAAGACAATAACTCAAAAAAATAAAAATCAGTGGCTCCCGCAAACCATTCCATCAAAATCTGTGTTGTAAAATCCATATGGCGCTCCTTCTGTTTTGAGTCCTGCCATGTGCCCCCACATCAGTTTACCACCACATATGGGGTGTTGCCGTATTCAGGATAAAATGGGTAACACATTATGGGGTGCTTTTCTCCTGTTACCCCTTATGAAAATAAAAAAATTTGGGGCTAAAGCAACATTTTGTTGGAAGAAATGAAATTTTTCATTTATCAATTCTTCAAAATAAAAAAATATGGCTCTCTGAAAATGGCAACACAAAATAATGATTTTATTCCGTTCAAAAATAAATCTAATGTGTAAAACTTTCCAAAAATAAAAAAGTTAGACATATTTGGTATCGCCACGTCCGTAACAACCTTCTCTATAAAAATATTACATGAGATGGCCCCCCAGGTGAATGCTGCAAAAAAAAAAAACTATGCCAAAACAACCATTTTTTTCCCTCTTGCCTCACAAAAAGTGTAATAGCAGGCGATCAAAAAGGCGTATTTAACCCAAAATGGTACCAATCAAATCATCATCTTGTCCCGCAAAAATGATACCCTACCTGAGACAATCGCCCGAAAAATAAAAAAAATATGGCTCTCTGAAAATAACAACACAAAAAAAAGATTTGATTCTGTTCAAAAATGCATCTAATGTGTAAAACTTTCCAAAAATAAAAATGTTAGACATATTGGGTATCGCCGCGTCCGTAACAACCTGCTCTATAAAAAAATCACATGATTTGCCCTCCCTGGTGAATGCTGTAAAAAAAATTTTTAAAATACCATGCCAAAACAGCTATTTTCTTCAACTTGACTCACAAAAAGTGTAATACCAAGCGATCAAAAAGTCTTATGTACCCCAAAATGGTACCAATAAAAAGATCAGCTAATCCCGCAAAAAATGAGCCCCCACATAAGACAATAACTCAAAAAAATAAAAATCTGTGGCTCCCGCAAACCATTCCATCAAAATCTGTGTTGTAAAATCCATATGGCGTTCCTTCTGTTTTGAGTCCTGCCATGTGCCCCCACATCAATTTACCACCACATATGGGGTGTTGCCGTATTCAGGAGAAAATGGGTAACACACTATGGGGTGCTTTTCTCCTGTTACCCCTTATGAAAATTAAAAAATTTGGGGCTAAAGCAACATTTTATTGGAAGAAATGAAATTTTTCATTTTCACAGCCAAGTGTTTCCAAATTCCGTAAAACACTTAGGGGGTCAAAGTGGCCAGTACCCCCCTTAATATATTCGTTGAAGGGTGTAGTTTCCAAAATGGGGTCACTTTTTGAGGGTTTCCACTGTAGGGGTACGTCAGGGTCTCTCAATTACAAAATGGTGCCTAAAAACTATTCTAGCAAAATCTGCCTCCAAAATCCATATGGCGCTCCTTTCCTTCTGACCACTGCCACAAATCCATAGAGACATTTACCACCACATATGGGGTATTTCTGTAAACTGCAGAATCAGAGCAATGTATATTGAGGTTTAGTTTGCTGTTAACCCTTACTGTGTTGCAAGAAAAAAATTATTAACATGAATAATCTACCAAAAAAGTGAAATTTTTAAATCCACCTCCATTTTCCTTTAATTCTTGTGGAACACCTCAAGGGTTAACAAAGTTTGTAACAGCAGTTTTTTATAATTTGAGGGGTGTAGTTTCTAAAATGGGGTCATTTATGGGTGGGTTTCATTGTGTAAGCCCCTCAAAATCACTTTATATCTAAATTGGTGCTTAAAAAAATGGTTTTGGAAAATTTGGTGAAACTAAACTTCTAAGCCCTCTAACGTCCTAAAAAAGTAAAATGACATTTATAAAATGATGCCAACATAAAGTAGACATATGGGGAATGTAAAATAATAACTATTTTTGGAGGTATTACTATGTATTTTGAAAGTAGAGAAATAGAAATTTGGAAATTTTTCCACATTTTTGGTAAATTTGGTATTTTTTTATAAATAAAAATGAAATATTTTGCCAAAAATTTACTACTGTCGTGAAGCACAATATGTGACGAGAAAACAATCTCAGAATGGCCTGGATAAGTAAAAGCGTTCCAAAGTTATTACCACATAAAGTGACACATGTCAGATTTGCAAAAATGACCTGGGCAGAAAGGTGAAAACAGGTCCGGGGTTGAAGGGGTTAAATGCTGTAAGAACCTCAACAGGCTGGTAAACTGTTGCTTTCTGCTCACACCACTAGGTGGTGCTATTGCCTAATCTATATATAGGACAGGCTTAGAGTTAGGCTCCATTCACACGTCCTGTTTTTCTTTTCTGATTCGATCCTGATCCTAATCTGGATCCATTCATTTCAATGGGTCCAGAAAGAATCAGGATCGAATCAGGAAAGAAAAACAGGACGTGTGAATGGAGCCTAAGAGTTAGGAGAAGGAGGAGTAGTTGAGTGGAACAATATGTGAATGTCTGTAGGTGACCTCTGCACCTTTGCTCCAGCAGTAATCTTACTATTAAAGGGGTTCTCCAAGTTAAATTTATTGATGTAGTAATAGGGTCAGTGGCTCACCCAAATAATTTACGTGGACAGTAGATGCTCTCTTAGATGGGTTGCTCACCCCATATTAAAATTGGTATAATAAAATATAAAATACTAAGGGCACTCAAAAAGAATTCTGGACTAATTTAGGAGATCTTTGGTCTTTCCCAACCAATTATACCTTCTGTTAACCCCTTCCCGACCAGCGAAGGGGAGGGACTTGCCCCCCAGCACCGTAGTACTACGGCGCACTGATCGGGCAGGTGCAGGAATTTTTTAAAATATTTTTTTTTAAAACTATGCCATAACAGCCATTTTTTTCACCTTGTCTCACAAAAAGTGTAGTAGCAGGCGATCAAAAAGGTGTATTTACCCCAAAATGGTACCAATCAAACCGTCATCTCGTCCCGCAGAAATTTTCATCTCGTCCCGCAGAAATTTAGACCCTATCTGAGACAATCGCCCAAAAAATTTTAAAAAAATGGCACTCAGAAAATAGCAACACAAAAAAAGATTTTATTCTGTTCAAAAATGGATCTAATGTGTAAAACTTTCCAAAAATAAAAATGTTAGACGTATTGGGTATCGCCGCGTCCGTAACAAGCTGCTCTATAAAAATATTACATGAGATGGCTCCCCAGTTGAATGCTGCAAAAATTTTTTAAAAAAACTATGCCAAAACAGCCATTTTTTCCCCTCTTGCCTCAAAAAAAGTGTAATAGCAGGCGATCAAAAAGGCGTATTTAACCCAAAATGGTACCAATCATCTTGTCCCGCAAAAAAAAATGAGACCCTACCTGAGACAAAAATATGGTTCTCAGAAAATGGCAACACAAAATAAAGATTTTATTCTGTTCAAAAATAAATCTAATGTGTAAAATGTAACAAAAATAAAAATGGTAGACATATTTGGTATCGCCGCGTCCGTAACAACCTGCTCTATAAAAATATCACATGATTTGACCCCTCAGGTGAATGCTGTAAAAAAAATTAAAAAAATACTATGCCAAAACAGCTATTTTTTTTCACCTTGACTCACAAAAAGTGTAATACCAAGCGATCAAAAAGTCTTATGTACCCCAAAATGGTACCAATGAAAACATCACCTCATCCCGCAAAAAATGAGCCCCCACATAAGACAATAACTCAAAAAAAATAAAAATCAATGGCTCCCGCAAACCAATCCATCAAAATCTGTGCTGCAAAAACCATATGGCGCTCCTGCTCCTTCTTTACCACCAAATATGGGGTGTTGCCGTATTCAGGAGAAAATGGGGAACACATTATGGGGTGCTTTTCTCCTGTGACCCCTTGTAAAAATGAAAAATTTGGGGCTAAAGCAACATTTTATTGGAAGAAATGAAACTTTTCATTTTCACAGCCAAGTGTTTCCAAATTCCGTAAAACGCTTAGGGGGTCAAAGTGGCCAGTACCCCCCTTAATATATTCTTTGAAGGGTGTAGTTTCCAAAATGGAAACCATCCTAGCAAAATCTGCCTCCAAAATTCGTATGGCGCTCTTTTCCTTCTGACCACTGCCACAAACCCATAGAGACGTTTACTACCACATATGGGGTATTTCTGTAAACTGCTGAATGAGAGCAATGTATATTGAGGTTTAGTTTGCTGTTAACCCTTGCTGTGTTGCAAGAAAAAAATTATTAACATGAATAATCTACCAAAAAAAGTGAAATTTTGAAATTTCACCTCCATTTTCCTTTAATTCTTGCGGAACACCTCAAGGGTTAACAAAGTTTGTAACAGCAGTTTTTTATAATTTGAGGGGTGTAGTTTCTAAAATGGGGTCATTTATGGGTGGGTTTCATTGTGTAAGCCCCTCAAAATCACTTTATATCTAAATTGGTGCTTAAAAAAATGGTTTTGGAAAATTTGGTGAAACTAAACTTCTAAGCCCTCTAACGTCCTAAAAAAGTAAAATGACATTTATAAAATGATGCCAACATAAAGTAGACATATGGGGAATGTAAAATAATAACTATTTTTGGAGGTATTACTATGTATTTTGAAAGTAGAGAAATAGAAATTTGGAAATTTTTCCACATTTTTGGTAAATTTGGTATTTTTTTTATAAATAAAAATGAAATATTTTGCCAAAAATTTACTACTGTCGTGAAGCACAATATGTGACGAGAAAACAATCTCAGAATGGCCTGGATAAGTAAAAGCGTTCCAAAGTTATTACCACATAAAGTGACACATGTCAGATTTGCAAAAATGACCTGGGCAGAAAGGTGAAAACAGGTCCGGGGTTGAAGGGGTTAAATGCTGTAAGAACCTCAACAGGCTGGTAAACTGTTGCTTTCTGCTCACACCACTAGGTGGTGCTATTGCCTAATCTATATATAGGACAGGCTTAGAGTTAGGCTCCATTCACACGTCCTGTTTTTCTTTTCTGATTCGATCCTGATCCTAATCTGGATCCATTCATTTCAATGGGTCCAGAAAGAATCAGGATCGAATCAGGAAAGAAAAACAGGACGTGTGAATGGAGCCTAAGAGTTAGGAGAAGGAGGAGTAGTTGAGTGGAACAATATGTGAATGTCTGTAGGTGACCTCTGCACCTTTGCTCCAGCAGTAATCTTACTATTAAAGGGGTTCTCCAAGTTAAATTTATTGATGTAGTAATAGGGTCAGTGCTCACCCAAATAATTTACGTGGACAGTAGATGCTCTCTTAGATGGGTTGCTCACCCCATATTAAAATTGGTATAATAAAATATAAAATACTAAGGGCACTCAAAAAGAATTCTGGACTAATTTAGGAGATCTTTGGTCTTTCCCAACCAATTATACCTTCTGTTAACCCCTTCCCGACCAGCGAAGGGGAGGGACTTGCCCCCCAGCACCGTAGTACTACGGCGCACTGATCGGGCAGGTGCAGGAATTTTTTAAAATATTTTTTTTTAAAACTATGCCATAACAGCCATTTTTTTCACCTTGTCTCACAAAAAGTGTAGTAGCAGGCGATCAAAAAGGTGTATTTACCCCAAAATGGTACCAATCAAACCGTCATCTCGTCCCGCAGAAATTTTCATCTCGTCCCGCAGAAATTTAGACCCTATCTGAGACAATCGCCCAAAAAATTTTAAAAAAATGGCACTCAGAAAATAGCAACACAAAAAAAGATTTTATTCTGTTCAAAAATGGATCTAATGTGTAAAACTTTCCAAAAATAAAAATGTTAGACGTATTGGGTATCGCCGCGTCCGTAACAAGCTGCTCTATAAAAATATTACATGAGATGGCTCCCCAGTTGAATGCTGCAAAAATTTTTTAAAAAAACTATGCCAAAACAGCCATTTTTTCCCCTCTTGCCTCAAAAAAAGTGTAATAGCAGGCGATCAAAAAGGCGTATTTAACCCAAAATGGTACCAATCATCTTGTCCCGCAAAAAAAATGAGACCCTACCTGAGACAAAAATATGGTTCTCAGAAAATGGCAACACAAAATAAAGATTTTATTCTGTTCAAAAATAAATCTAATGTGTAAAATGTAACAAAAATAAAAATGGTAGACATATTTGGTATCGCCGCGTCCGTAACAACCTGCTCTATAAAAATATCACATGATTTGACCCCTCAGGTGAATGCTGTAAAAAAAATTAAAAAAATACTATGCCAAAACAGCTATTTTTTTTCACCTTGACTCACAAAAAGTGTAATACCAAGCGATCAAAAAGTCTTATGTACCCCAAAATGGTACCAATGAAAACATCACCTCATCCCACAAAAAATGAGCCCCCACATAAGACAATAACTCAAAAAAAATAAAAATCAATGGCTCCCGCAAACCAATCCATCAAAATCTGTGCTGCAAAAACCATATGGCGCTCCTGCTCCTTCTTTACCACCAAATATGGGGTGTTGCCGTATTCAGGAGAAAATGGGGAACACATTATGGGGTGCTTTTCTCCTGTGACCCCTTGTAAAAATGAAAAATTTGGGGCTAAAGCAACATTTTATTGGAAGAAATGAAACTTTTCATTTTCACAGCCAAGTGTTTCCAAATTCCGTAAAACGCTTAGGGGGTCAAAGTGGCCAGTACCCCCCTTAATATATTCTTTGAAGGGTGTAGTTTCCAAAATGGAAACCATCCTAGCAAAATCTGCCTCCAAAATTCGTATGGCGCTCTTTTCCTTCTGACCACTGCCACAAACCCATAGAGACGTTTACTACCACATATGGGGTATTTCTGTAAACTGCTGAATGAGAGCAATGTATATTGAGGTTTAGTTTGCTGTTAACCCTTGCTGTGTTGCAAGAAAAAAATTATTAACATGAATAATCTACCAAAAAAAGTGAAATTTTGAAATTTCACCTCCATTTTCCTTTAATTCTTGCGGAACACCTCAAGGGTTAACAAAGTTTGTTTATAATTTGAGGGGTGTAGTTTCTAAAATTGGGTCATTTATGGGTGGTTTCCATTATGTAAGCCCCTCAAAATCACTTTATATCTGAATTGGTGCTTAAAAAAATGGTTTTGGAAATTTTGTTGAAAATTTGAAAAATGGCTTCTAAACTTCTAAGCCTTCTAATGTCCTAAAAAAGTAAAATGACATTTATAAAATGATGCCAACATAAAGTAGACATATGGGGAATGTAAAATAATAACTATTTTTGGAGGTATTACTATGTATTTTGAAAGTAGAAAAATTGAAATTCGGAAATTTGCTAATTTTTCCAAATTTTTGGTAAATTTGGAATTTTTTTATAAATAAAAATGAAATATTTTGCCACAAATTTACTACTGTCGTGAAGCACAATATGTGACGAGAAAACAATCTCAGAATGGCCTGGATAAGTAAAAGCGTTCCAAAGTTATTACCACATGAAGGGACACATGTCAGATTTGCAAAAAATGGCCTGGGCATAAAGGTGAAAACAGGCCCGGGGTTGAAGGGGTTAATTACGGTACCACATGCTGGTAAACAATGGTTAATCTACTGAAGGCACTCGTGCAGTAGTCTAAACCATAGTTCGCACTATAGGGGGTGTCTTTATATATATATATATCTCAAAGTTCAATATGAAGGGTTAACTATCACTTATTAAGAACACACAATATAAAACTAAATAGACAAAATAAAATAAAAAATAAAAATAAAATACATGAATTAAAATACTAAAAAGGACAATAGTGCAAGTATACCCTCAATGAATCTTCATGTGCGCAGATCACTGTATTTGGTCTACTATGATTAAGAATGTCACAAACAGCATATTGCACAAATAGGGATTCCACGAGGTATATATTGCTATTAGAGCAATTAAAAAGATCTTTCTTCTTAATGGTCTCCTTGACCGTTAATGTCCCTTTTATGGGTAACTTGCCATAAATACTAGAGAATATTAGCTGCCAATAGTTCAAATAGGTTAGGTATAGTCCTTTAGATGTTTCCTTAATCGTAGGTAATAAAATAAACCAGTTAGTTCTTCACTTTCGGTGTGATCAGGTGATTTTAATATGATACACCGAAAGTGAAGAACTAACTGGTTTATTTTATTACCTACGATTAAAGAAACATCTAAAGGACTATACCTAACCTATTTGAACTATTGGCAGCTAATATTCTCTAGTATTTATGGCAAGTTACCCATAAAAGGGACATTAACAGTCAAGGAGACCATTAAGCAGAAAGATCTTTTTAATTGCGCTAATAGCAATTGTGGTGATGTGTTTAGTAATGTGAGATGTGGGGTGTGTATCTCGCCTGGTTTGTCAGTTTAGCCAGTTGACAACTGAAATCCAGAAGTGGTATAGCTTTAGCAAGCAAGCTGGTTGTTGTTTAATGTTGCATGGGCTGGATTTCTTGGACTGGGAGACAGGTTGGAAGTGGGAGTCTTCCAGTCCACACACCCTAATCCGTCACAGGTTTTCCCTGGCCCCAAGTGAGGCCAGCTGGATTAATCAGGCAGGGATAAGTTAACCTGCACTGTTTGTTAGGGAGAGGGAGGGCCCCAGGGAACAGACCTGGAGAGGGCCCGTGTGGTCCCAGCCAGCAGGGCTGGGGGGGCCACAAGGCTGAAGAAGCCTGGGAGAGAGAAAGGCTGAGGAGGCCTGAGAGGTTACAGCCTGCGGTGGCTCTGTGTGGTCTCAGCCACGAGGGCTGAGGGGCCACAAGGCTCAGTGTAGCCTGGAAGTTTGGGGGGCCCAGTGACCCTAGGAGAAGAGGGTCACACGGTCAGAGTCAGGAGGACTGTTGGACCATCTCCCCCCAAAGGTACGGTTGGAGTCACAGCTAGGAGGCTGATGGACTGAACGGCTGAGGAAGCCGCACTTAAAAGCTGTGTGTGAACAGCGTTTGTATTTAGGTGAGTTAGCTGAACTATGTGTAGTCAGAGCCTAGCCGGGCAGGTGTTATTTTGATGGTTTTGTTTCATGCTGGAGCAAAAAGTGTGAAAATAAAGTTGTGTGGACTTGAAAATCCGTGTTGTGAAGAAGTCTGTGATGACGACCCCCTGAGGGAGGAATCAATCCCTTACACAATATATACCTCGTGGAATCCCTATTTGTGCAATATGCCATAGTAGACCAAATACAGTGATCTGCGCACATGGAGATTCATTGAGGGTATACTTGCACTATTGTCCTTTTAGTATTTTAATTCATGTATTTCATGTACTTGTATGGGAGAGATCCTTCCCATTGAAATGAATGGGGCGGTTAGGTGTAATTACACCTACTCACCACTACCCCTGTTACGGCCAGCATGTAAACAGTGGAGAGGAGGCAGGGCTGGTACGGTGGGGGTGCCGGGTGTCGAGGATAGGTCATCAATAAATTTAACTTGGAGAACCCCTTTAAGCAACCAGAGCTAAAGAAACAGGACAAGCATTTCCCTGTAGCAACCTGTTCAAAGAATGGAGCAGAAGACTGATGCCTGCCTTTAGGGAGACCGCCCTGTTGATTGCCAGAGTATAAGCTTGGATCAGAATCCTGAAACGATGTTCACTCCAGAGTAAGAAAGCTTAGAAATTAAGTATTCACCTATATACCAGATTTATTATATTAAGAAAGCAAGTATTGTCCTCACCAAGCCTCTGGAGGAATCTTATAGCAACTGCACCTTAAGGGATTCTGTCAGCAGGATATTGGGTATAGAGATAATTACATCTCTATACCGGCCTTACTGCTGTGATTGTAAATATGTAAGTGTAATTGTTATTAGGGCAGTAGTTTACATAAAAAAAGCATTTTTAATAACATGTGAAATACCTGGATAAGGAGCCCAAGGGGAGGTCCTGCGAGCCGTTGGAGCCCGGGCACGCCGCAGATTTCGGAGCCCAGCACCGCCCTCCAGCTAATTATGCACGCCCCTTCAGTGCTGTCTTCTCCCCCGGCTGCGGCCCATCTCGCACATGCGCCGTGCATACAAGAGTCTGTGCCGCAGCCGGAGGAGAAGACAGCGCTGAAGCAGGGACAAGCTGACATCACAGGCCATGTGACCCTCAGTGAAATCTGAGAAAGAAGCAGCTTTAGAAGCACAAAGTGTATGGGAAAGTTTGTTATACTTGACAAGTTAGTAACATACAAAGAACAAAAAAATAACTCTGAAAACCCCTTGAAAACCATTTTAAAACTGGGATCCAAAGTTGGCTTCGGTAACAGGTAACAGTTGGTACTGAAGCAGACTTTGGATCCCAGTTTTGGCGCTGATCTGAGTTAGGAAAGTCACTAAGCATAGTCAACAGGCAATGCTCTGCAGGAGGATCATTAGAATGACTTACTGCCTAGGCTGCTGTTTCACTTAGCTCCACATGGCTGGAGAAGATGGCATTGGACTGCCCCAGCTGCTTGCTATGACTGGCGAGGCCCCAAGAGGGTGTCCAGGTAATTTGTCTGGTGAAGCAGGCATGAGGGAAGGTGAGGAGCTAATTGTACCTCGACCCGGCTGTTAAAGGGAACCTGTCATCTCCGAAACACCCCCTGAACTAGAGTAAAAGATGTATAGTGTAAGCGATGCTGAATCCAAATATGTAAGTTTTATCTTCATACTCACTTCCATTACGTCGCTGTGCTCCCACAAACCTGCAGTAAAATGCACTCAGTGGACTCCGGTTCTCACTCACATAATGGAGAGAACTCAAAGAAGAGTCCTGTCAATGCATTTTACTGCTGGTTTGTGGGAGCACAGCGTCGGAATGGAAGTGAGTATGACGATAAAACTTACATATTCGGATTCAGCATCATTTACACTATACAACACTTACTGTAGTTCAGGGGGTGTTTCGGAGATGACAGGTTCCCTTTAAGGAGGGAGCTCCAGGGCCTTTGCTGCTTCCAACCAAGTCATTCTCAAAGTAGAAGTTGAGCTTCCCCTGTTTCTGATGTAGCCGCTTGGCTCTGATCATCGTCAGGTAGAGGTTGGCTCACTTTCAAGAGGAATGAAGTAGATACGACAGGGTAAAGACGCTGTTGAAGTCGCTAAGTGCCGGACCTATCTATGTGGCGATTCTGCTCAGCAGCCACGTCCCAACTTTGTGATTCTGTAATTATAAAACAAGTTTCATTCTAGTGGACAGAGGAACCTGGTTCTATAGCCAATTAGAGCATTCTGAAACCTAGTGGGTAGTGAGACCTGGGGGACATTTATCATTTCTGTCTGTTTTTGCTGTGTCTGTCTGCACCAAATTTCTAAAATGCTGCACCTTAATAATATGTTTGGTGTGATTGCATTGGTTTACACATGTATATGTAAAAATACAACAGGGGGGAGCCTGTCGTAGGATGTGACTTTTTTGCAACATTTGAAATTGTTGGAAATAATAAATGTAGTCTAAAACAGGTGTAAACCTATTCACTTGTCATAAACACTGTGAAAAGTTGCGTAAATGCAAATGTGACAAAATTTACAGCAAAAATGACATGCAACATTTTATGCGACAAATATACACCAAAAAAACCTTGGTCTTTTACCGCACTTGGTCTCACAACTTGAGCAGTCAGACAGGACTCAGTCAGCCCCATTCCTTAATAAAAGTGGTTCTGTACTGCAAATTAGCATGCTCCCTGGCACCTTCATAGGTTGTTGGCTTTGCACTTTTATCTCTTTCCCTTTAGATAGCTGGAGGCACCATATTCTTTCTCTAATCTGGCTGTAATAATCTGGCAGGAAGTTCAACTTCAGCTCTTACTTGAAGGCTCTTATGGCTCCTGCAAATTGAAATGTGTTCCTCCTTTACCACAGAAGTGTATGTCTTGCAAGAACAGAGAAGAAAAAGTTACTGTTCCTGGGAAGGGGAAGATGAATGATACCTATGAGAGGTAGGTATAATGGGAAGAGAGTGGGTCAATCAATGATCATGAAAGGAAGGGCCCCCTGCTTCTTTTCCTGATCATCGATTGACCCAATCTCTTTCCGTTATGATCATAGGGGGAAGAGGTAAGAAAAGATGATTCTTTGAAGAGAGTGGACAGAATGAGTGTGGCCCCCAGAATGATTAGCTTGGGGGATGCATGGGGGCACAGTCACCATTTTTTCTGTCAAAAAATGGTGAGTGGTTTTATTGTATTGGTGTGTTTTTGGTTTTGGCCCCCGTGTGTTTGTGTTCTGTTTTGCGGGCTTACCTGAGGTGGATTCCTGTTCTGACTGGTCTCGGTTCTTCTGCCGAGCAACGACTTCATATGGTGCAGCAGTTTCATTGGTTGCTCTTGACAATGGCGGGAAGACTCTCTTCAGCTGATTGGTTGTTCATCCTGGTGGTGGGAAGACCTGTAGTTTAAAAGAAAGGACATTGCCAATACTTACCTGCAGTTGGAGAAGATCCGAACCAGCGCCCCACCCTTCCTCCCTTTCTTAGTCATGTTGCCTTTATTTGGGGGAGTTAGTCGCCCAGCTAATCCTGGGTGGATTTATGGTCAAGATTATTGGTTATTAATGAGATTAAATTATCTGTTTATGGTTATTGGTTATTTATGGATTATTTAATAAATATTTATTGGTATTTTTGGGTAACCCCAAAATAAAGCAACACAACCTGTTTTATCCACAACATTGGTGTCGGTCTTATTTATTTTACTTATAGCCCTTATGTGACTTGTGTCTCCATAAAAAGAAGTGATACTGATAATACTGGGGGAGGTGATACCACAAGAGGCATATATGACTGGTTAGAAAATGGAACAAGGAGATGGCACTAAGTAAAAAGGGGGAGATATTTTTTTATTATTGGGGCTAAAAGCCCTGTACGCTATGTAGTCCACATCGGTCCAGGACTGCTGTGAATAGAAGAATAAAATATTGTCGTTATATACATTTATGTCTATGTGTTGGGCCCCCACTGATCAGACATTGGTGGCATATACCAGCCCTAAGTAAACAAGGTTCATCATGAGACAAAATAGTGCTGCAATGTGAGGGACCATTCACATTACAAGTTGCAGATCCATTCTCTTTAAAGGGATTCTATGAGAATGAGAACTCCTGTTTATATCGGCAGGTAGGGTGACTGTCAACAGAGCCTTGCACCCAAGCACCAAGCTCCCTTTCCTTCATTTCCTTCTCCTGTGGCCACTGCCACTGCTGATGCTATTGAGTCACATTTGTGATCCAGTGGGCAATAGAAGTGGAAGTGAAGGGAAATTAGCACTGTATAGTTGAGAGTTTTTTAACATTTACACTCTGCACAGCAATTTAAAAAGGGTTTTCTGGTTTCAAAAAATCCCTTTTTTATCCTTTGAAATCTGCCTCATAAATATGAATGGATCCACCATGGCATATATCTTTACATGCAGCGATCTCCTTCACAATATGAAGAGGAGCGATTGTTAATGGATTCGCTCATCCCCACACAGAATCGTTGTTTGCCGGCAGCAGAGTGTGTTTTGACAGCACGTTCTACTGCCACCAAAAGATGATTTAAAGGATATGTCTCACTTCAGCAAGTGGCATTTATCATGCAGACAAAGTTAATACAAGCCACTTACTAATGTATTGTTATTATCCGTATTGCTTCCTTTGATGGCTGGAATCATTTTTCCATCACATTATAACCTGTTCATTTCCATGGTTACAAACCACCCTGCAGTCCAGCACTTGTGGTTGTGCTTGCACACTATAGGAAAAAACACTAGCCTGCA
This sequence comes from Rhinella marina, assembly GCA_900303285.1. Classification (NCBI taxonomy): domain Eukaryota; kingdom Metazoa; phylum Chordata; class Amphibia; order Anura; family Bufonidae; genus Rhinella; species Rhinella marina. Next base: position 110,372 of record ONZH01005136.1, on the reverse strand, counting down.
GTCCTATGTAACACCACAGGTAACACAGTGATAACTCTCTGAGTACAGATAGTTTAGAAGATGGGTGTGAGGCCCCAGAATTCAGAACACACACAGTGTGACCTGAAGTCTGGCGCCAGGCTGCTGCAGTGTGGGCCAAATTCTCACTCTACCACGCTCAACCCTACCGTGAAGCAGTTTTATGGACGGCCATTACGTACATGGCTATGAAATATACAGAAGATTACAGCACCACATACCTCTTACATCCCATGACGTCTCCTCTGATGTAGTCTTTTTCCTCAATATCTTCATTCATAGATAAGACCGCCATAATACCTTATTACAGCCGCATCTAGTCTCTGCAGAGTTTATCACAGAAAGCAAAAATATGAGATTCCTCACTTTACTATTGTCCTCTCCCTCCTAGTGCCTCAACACTGTCATCCTGCTACTGTCCCCTATACTGTGCTAGTTCCATACAGATAGTTTCTCATAATAATATGCTCCCAAACTGCTACTTCCAATAGCCCTATAGTAGTGCTCAATAATAATGCACCCCCAATGTTAATAATGCCCCCATAGGGCCCCTAGTAGAAATAATACCTTCTATAGTGCCCCCAGCAGTAACAAGGCCCCTCTATAAGGCATCTCTATAAGAGCCTGCAGTAGTAGCAAAGTCCCCTATAGTGTTTGCAGTAATTATGATGCCTTCTTATAGTGGTCCAAGTATTTATATAGACCCCTGTAGTAGCCCCAGTATTTATAAAGACCCGCTGCAGTGCCCCCTGTAGTTATAATGACCCTTTGTAGTGTACTCTCTATTATAATGCCCCCTGTAGTGCCACTAGATGAAAGACAAGCCTCCTCCACCCCCCACCCCCCGTAGTGCCCATATGTATAATGCCCTCTGTATGAATAGTATACATAATGGCCCCCTCTGTATTTATAGTATATATAATACCCCCCATTATTTTTAGGTTATATAATGGTCCCCTCTGTATTAATAGTGTATATAATAGCCCCTTCTGTATTATTAGTATATATAATGCCCCCCTTTATTTATAGGTTATATAATGGTCCCCTCTGTATTATTAGTATATATATATAATGCCTCTTCTTTATTATTAGTAATTATAATGTCAGCCTCTATATTATTAGTTTATATAATGGCCCCCTCTATATAATTAGTTATATAATGCCCCTCTTTATTTTTAGGTTATATGATGGCCCCCACTGTATTATTAGTATATATAATGCCCCCCCCCCTTATTTATAGGTTATATAATGGTCCCCTCTGTATTATTAGTATATATAATTGCCCCCTCTATATTATTATTATTATTATTATTATTATTATATAATGTCCCCCTCTATTTTATTAGTATACAGTGGGGGAAAAAAGTATTTAGTCAGCCACCAATTGTGCAAGTTCTCCCACTAAAAAAGATGAGAGAGGCCTGTAATTGACATCATAGGTAGACCTCAACTATGAGAGACAAAATGAGAAAACAAATCCAGAAAATCACATTGTCTGATTTTTAAAGAATTTATTTGCAAATTATGGTGGGAAATAAGTATTTGGTTGTCAATAACAAAAGTTCATCTCAATACTTTGTTATATATCCTTTGTTGGCAATTACAGAGGTCAAACGTTTTCTGTAAATCTTCACAAGGTTGGCACACACTGTTGCTGGTATATTGGCCCATTCCTCCATGCAGATCTCCTCTAGAGCAGTGATATTTTGGGGCTGTCGCTGGGCAACACGGACTTTCAACCCCTTCAGACGGGCCCGGATATGTACTAGCTTAAGCAGGGGGACACGTCTGGCACTGCAGGATCTGAGTCCCTGGCTCACAGTTCTTGTGATCATTTTGACCCCATGGGGTGAGATCTTACGTGGAGCCCCTGATCGAGGGAGATTATCAGTGGTCTTGTATGTCTTCCATTCAGAGGAGTTGCTAGGGTCTCAAAAGATCCGGGGCCCAAGCCCCAATGAATATGGCCCTCAGTCGCCCCCCCCCCCCCCCCGGCATACAATCCCCCACAGTCACACCCCCCAGCATAAAAAACCCCACAGTCACCCCCCCAGCCGGGGCCGGTTTTAGACAAAATGTGGCTCTGGGCAAAATCAAAAGTGGGGCCAAAAATCTTGTAGTAATGCGCTAACAACACAGTTACTGTATTTTTCGCTTTATAAGACGCACCACAGATTTTAGAGTAGTAAAATAAGAAAAAAATATTTTTCATCAGACCTCAGATCACCTTTTCCGACCCCATCAGACCTCAGATCAGCCCACTCAGCCCCCATCAGACCTCAGATCAGCCCACTCAGCCCCCATCAGACCTCAGATCAGCCCACTCAGCCCCCATCAGACCTCAAATCAGCCCACTCAGCCCCCATCAGACCTTAAATCAGCCCACTCAGCCCCCATCAGACCTCAGATCAGCCCACTCAGCCCCCATCAGACCTTAAATCAGCCCACTAAGCCCCCATCAGACCTTAAATCAGCCCACTCAGCCCCCATCAGACCTCAGATCAGCCCACTCAGCCCCCATCAGACCTTAAATCAGCCCCCATCAGACCTCAGATCAGCCCACTCAGCCCCCATCAGACCTCAGATCAGCCCACTCAGCCCCCATCAGACCTTAAATCAGCCCACTCAGCCCCCATCAGACCTTAAATCAGCCCCCATCAGACCTCAGATCAGCCCACTCAGCCCCCATCAGACCTCAGATCAGCCCACTCAGCCCCCATCAGACCTTAAATCAGCCCACTCAGCCCCCATCAGACCTCAAATCAGCCCACTCAGCCCCCATCAGCCCCCATATGAGCCCACTCAACCCCCATATGCAGCGTCAGGTCATTGTGCGCATACTACATCCTGAAGCGGGATTTCTCTTCAGGCGCGCTTTCCACCAGCGAAGATTGGTGAAAGCACCCTGTTCTGTAAATAAGCCTCAGCCTGTACCAGGCTTCCAGGTTCATTGTTAGTATATCCCAGTTCAGGCCACTAGGTGGCAACTTATATCTGATGATTGTAAGTTGTGGTCCACTTAGGGGACTTAAAAAGTAAAAAAATAAAAAAAAAGTTTTGAAAATATTTATAAAAAACGTAAAATCACCCCATTCTCCACACAAAAAAAGAAAAAAAAAACACCCATACTTTTAAAATATTGAAAAAAAGTTCGCCTATATGGTGTAACAGAACACTTTATCTCCCAAGAAAATTGAATAAAAAGTAATAAACACACCCCAAAATGACAGGCTGTGTACTTAAGCTTTATTTAGCCTTTATTTTCAAAATTTCCTGTGGGGATTTGAACTCACAACCTCACAACCCATTACAGGCAAGTACCTTAACCACTGGGCTATTGAGCTCAGTATTAAGTCAATGGTGAAAAACCTCATAGAGGTTTCTCTGATATTGAAAAACCTCCTAAGAGGTTCTCTTGCATTATACAAGAGAACTTCTATGAGGTTTTTCATCATTTGCTTAACACTGAGCTCCATAGCCCAGTGGTTAAGGTACTTGCCTGTAATGTAGAAGGTTATGAGTTCAAATCCCCACATGAGTATTTTAAAATTAGAGTCTAAACTAGACTTATAAATATACAGGGTGTTCCCAAGCATAGTGGGAATACCCCTTTCACATTCATAACACTAACTCCATATATGGACATAGCCATATATGGAGTCAAAGCAGGGACTCCTAACCTGGGAAATTCTCCACTCTGCAGTCGGACTGAAGCAGGGGGCCCCCTTAGAGGATCGGGTCCCACTGCAGCCGTCTCCACAAGTCCCGAGGTTCGGGGCAGTGGTAGATTTATTCGGGGCCAGGGCCCCGGATAAAAAGCCCTAGCGACGCCCCTGCTTCCATTTTCTAATTATTGCTCCCACAGTTGATTTCTTCACACCAAGCTGCTTGCCTATTGCAGATTCAGTCTTCCCAACCTGGTGCAGGTCTAAAATTTTGTTTCTGGCATCCTTCGACAGCTCTTTGGTCTTCACCATAGTGGAGTTTGAAGTGTGACTGTTTGAGGTTGTGGACAGGTGTCTTTTATACTGATAACAAGTTCAAACAGGTGCCATTACTACAGGTAATGAGTGGAGGATAGAGGAGCCTCTTAAAGAAGAAGTTACAGGTCTGTGAGAGCCAGAAATCTTGCTTGTTTGTAGGTGACCAAATACTTATTTCCCACCATAATTTGCAAATAAATTCTTTAAAAATCAGACAATGTGATTTTCTGGATGTTTTCTCATTTTGTCTCTCATAGTTGAGGTCTACCTATGATGTCAATTATAGGCCTCTCTCATCTTTTTAAGTGGGAGAACTTGCACAATTGGTGGCTAACTAAATACTTTTTTTCCCCACTGTATAATGGCCCCCTCTATATTATTAGTATATATAATGACCCCCTCTATATTATTAGTATATATAATGGCCCCTCTATATTATTAGTATATATAATTCCCCTCTATATTATTAGTATATATAATGGCCCCCTCTATATTATTAGTATATATAATGCCTTCCGCTGTATAATTAGTACATATAATGGCTCCTCTGTATTATTAGAATATATAATGACCCCATCTGTATTATTAGTATATTATAATGGCCCCACTTTATTATTACTATATATAATGGCCCCCTTTGCATTAGTTTATAATCTTCCCAACACCTCATAGTGCCCCAAGTACTGCCTGCGTTAGTGTACATACATAAAAAAAATACTCACTTCTCTTCCACCCTCCGTTGCTGCTTGTAGCCTGAGTTAGGGTGTCCTGGCGCAGACGGTCATAAACATATCACTGTGTCATCTTACAAAACCGTTCTACTGCTCTACTGGCTTGAGGCCTATGAGGCAGAATAGAGGGGACGGGAGCTTTAAGCATGGTTAGCACTGCAGCCTTGCAACCAGGGGCGTAGCTAAAGGGCCCTGGTGCAAGAGTTCAGCTTGGGCCCCCCTCCAGGTGCACCTAGCCTTTCTGCTGCCTGAGGCAAAAATTGTAACATGTCCCCCCATGCCAAATTCTCAACCTAATCCATTCCTTTCAGTCCTACTGTTAAAGGGGTTGTCTTCTTTTTACTACTGATGACCTAGAATAGGTAATCAATATCAGACTGACGGGGGTCTCCCGACATTCCCGCTAATCAGCTGTTTTAAGAGAGGGCAGCACTCATATGAGAGCTGCTTTCTCTGCTCTGTTCACCTGCTCAGCATAGCATTTGCATTGATGAGCAGGTAAACAGAGCAGAGAAGGCAGCGCTTGTACAAAAAAAAGTGGACAACCCCTTTAAAGACATACCTGGAAAAAGTTACATACAGCGCCACATATGTACCTCTTACATCCAGTGACTTTTCTTCTCTGATGTAGACGTTCTCTTTCCTCATCTTCTCCTTTCAGACCAGACCGCCATGGTGACTTCTTTCAGCCGCGTCTCTGCAGAGTTTAACCCCTTCCCGACCACCTTCCCGTACTAGTACGGCGCTGGCCGGGACTTTAAGGATGGCGCCCGCTCCGTGCAGGCTGCGATGGGTGACCTGCATATCCAACTAGCAGGCACGTTAGCCAGTCGCAGACATTTACCCCTCGGGTGCCGCGGTCAAGCCTGACCGAGGCACCCGAAGGCAGCAAACACTGGAAGCGTACGCTTCCGGTGTTGCTCCGGCTCCCCCGTGTGGCAATTGGAGGAGCCAGAGTGTGCCTGCAGCAGCCCCTGTCATAGTAAACAACAGGAGGCTGCTGCATAGGCTTTCCTATGGAGCCCTTGCCTGTAATAGGGCTCCATAGGAAAGCAGTAAAATCATCATAGACTCCAATGTAAGTGCATTGGAGTCTATGATATAAGCAATCAAATGATTGCTTCTTATAGTTCCCTATGGGAACTATAAAAAAGTGTAAAAAAAATAAATAAATAACGTTTAAAAAAAAAACAAAAACGTAAAAGTTCAAATCACCCCCCTTTCACGAAAATAAAAATAAAAGTATTAAAAAAATTTAAAAAATACACATAATGGGTATCATTGTGTGCGAAAACGCCCATATTATAAAAAAAATTTCCCATACGGAAAAAAGCGAAACGGAAAAAAGTGTAAAAATGGCCGATTCGCCATTTTTTGTCGCTTTAAAAAAAAAAAAAAATTAAATAAAAAGTGATCAAAAAGTTCCCAGATGAGATCAAACCCCAGATGAGACCCCCCCCATCTCAGACCAGATTCCCTTTAGACCTCTGTCAGACCCTATTAGACCTCCATGTCTAGGGTGACCAGACGTCCTCTTTTTCCCAGACATGTCCTACTTTTGAGACCTAAAAAAATGTCCGGGGGGGATTTCAAAATCGTCCGGGATTTTGTTCGACTGCTTCAAACTGTTTGAGTCAAACATAATACATGTATTGACTCAAACAGTTTGAGGCAGTCGAACAAAATCATTTTAACTGTTAAAATGGCCTTTAGGGGTTAAAAATAATTAAAAAAAAAACCTCACCTTTTCCACTTGTTCGCACAGCTGGTGTCTTCTTTCTTCTTTCCCCTTGCAGGACCTGCAAAAAGACCTTCGGTGACGTCAGCGCGCTCACCACATGGGTAGACAGTACGTTTACAACGATACCACACTTGTAACGTTTTCTTGCGTTTTAATGCTGAAAAAAATAAAAACCTTGAAAAAAATTAACTCTTTCTTTTCATTGCCATATTCTGACACCTATAACTTTTTTATATTTATGTGCAATTAGCTGTGTGAGGTCTCAATTTGCGGGGCAATCTGTACTTTTCAGTGATACCATTTTGAAGTGACCGGCCATTTTGTGCATTGGATACCAATTTGCGGTCCCCAATGCATGGGCAACATCTGTGCGACTGTTGCAGACGGATCCAGACCTATTCAACTTGAATGGGTCAGTGATACGTCCACACAGGATCTAGCTATGACTGTGGGGCACCATACTCAGGCTTTGGCCCAGTTAACTCCAGCAACCTAAACTCAGCCCTTGTTAAGTCCCGTGTTAGGGGGAGGGGCATCTTCTGAGCCTAAGGTTCCCCTACCTGAGTTTTTTTCTGGGCATCGCAAATGGTTTTTTAATTTTCGAGAGAGCTGCAAGCTATAATTCCAACTTGGACCCACTTCCTCGGGCGATGAGAAGACTCGGGTGGGCTTAGACATTTCCCTGCTTAGGGGGGACCCCCAGATGTGGGCCTTCACTTTAGCTGAGGATTCTCCAGCTCGTAATTCTGTTGACGATTTTTTTAGGGCACTGGGCCTCATTTATGATGAACCAGAAAGAACTGCTATTGCAGATCACTCCATCAGGGCGATCTTCTGGCAGAGAAGTATTGTTCCCAGTTCAGGCGTTAGGCCATTAGAACAGGATGAGAGGATACGGCCTTGCGGAGTTCTTTTTTGAGTGGGTTAGTGGATCCTCTCAAGGACATGTTGGTGCACCACTCGCCGCCGCAAAGTCTGGAAATTGCCATGAACCTGGCTGTTCATCTCGATAGAAGGCGACGTGAACGTCTACAAGATAAGTTTGCTTGCAAGGGGGTCTCGCCTATGGCAGGGGCAACAACTTCTCCGGATGAAGAACCTATGCAGCTGGGAAAGACCGCCCTTTTGCTTGATGTAAGGCAATGCCGCTGGGAATGGAGACAGTGTTTGCTCTGTGGGTCAACATCTGGTGTGGGATTGCCCTCATCTGGAGGAGTCGGGAAATAACCGTGCCTAGTTGGAGCAGGGGCTCCCGAACTAGGCGATCAGGTACCTCTATTTAAAAAAGTGTTTTTTCCTATTATGATTGCTTTCCAGGGGCAGGAGGTAAAGGGGCGTGCATTTGTTGACTGCGGGGCTGAGGTTAATTTTTTGGACTCTGCGATAGCCAAGGATCTTGGGGTGCCCCTTAGAGCCTTGGAGTCAGGTATAAGACTTACCTCACTTGACGGTTATTTTCTTGCCCAAAGTGTAGAGGCGGATACTGACAGACCAGTATCCCTTTAGGTGGGGTGTCTTCACAAGGAAGAGATTACATTAACTTCTGGGTTATTCATTCCCTCCCTGCCTCTGTGGTTTTGGGCCTGCCCTGGCTCAGACAACATAATTGGGTCAGTGGGAGTGTTACTAGTAAGGAGTGTCAGTGTAAATGTATATAAATATAAATATCAGTCAAATTGGATGCTCCTCTACACAGGTCCCGTGGTACGTAAAGGAGTTTCCTGAGGTGTTTTCGGAGGGTAGAACTTCGATGTTACCACCTCATTGACCCTATTATTGTGATATTCAATTGATTCCTGGGGTCCCTCTGCCTAAGGGAAGGATTTTCAGTCTCACAGAATGCAAGAGGGTGGCCATGAGGGATTATGTCTGGGAGAATGTTTCCAAAGGCGTTATTCGCCCCTCAAAGTCTCCTGTAGGAGCCGGTTTCTTTTTTGTGTCTAAAAAAGATAGGGGATTAAGGCCATGTATTGACTATCGTGAACTAAATAAGATCACTATTAGGCATCAGTATCCTCTTCCTCTCATTCCTGATTTGTACAACCAGCTTATTGGGGCCAAGATCTTTATCTAAATTAGATGTTAAGGAGGCCCATAACCTCATCCGTATCAAGTCAGGTGATAGATGGAAGACGGCCTTTAATACACCCGAAGGGCATTTTGAGTACTTAGTGATGCCTTTTGGACTTTTTAATGCCCTAGCCGACTTTAAAGCTTTTGTTAAAGACATCTTTAGGGATATTTTGGGATTATTTGTCATTGTGTACATTGATGACATTTTGATATTTTCTAAAGATGTTCAGTCCCACAGGGACCATGTGCATATGGTTCTCAAAAGGCTCAGGGATAACTTCTTGTATGTGAATTCACCCAAGTGTTCATTTGAGGTAGAGGAGATCGGGTTCCTTGGAGTGCTTTTGTCACCTGCAGGCTTTCGGATTGATCCCGCCAAGGTGCAGGCGATACAGGGTTGGGTCCAGCCCAGGAACCTGAAGGCCCTTCAAAGGTTTTTGGGTTTTGTCAACTTCTATAGGAAGTTTATTAGGGGTTTCTCAACAATATTGAAGACCCTTACTGACCTTACTTGCAAAGGGACAGATGTGTCTAGGTGGGGGGGGGGGGCAATGCTGTTTCGGCATTTTCCAGCCTCAAGCAGGCTTTTGCGTCTGCACCTGTTCTGGTCCAACCCGACCTGGACAGGACATTTATGGTTGAAGTGGATGCTTCGGAGGTTGAGGTGGGGGCGGTATTGTCCCAGGGGTCCCCTTCCCTCATGCACCTCCGACCTTGTGCTTTCTTTTCTAGAAAATTCTCAACCACAGAATTAAACTATGATATTGGTAACAGGGAGTTATTATTAGCCATTAAATGTGCCCTTGAGGAATGGAGACATTTCTTGGAGGGGGCCAGAAATCCGTTTGTGGTTCTTACTGACCATAAGAACCTAATTTACCTGGAAAATGCTAAAAGGCTTAGCCCCAGGTAGGCTAGGAGGGCTTTGTTTTTCTCACGATTTAAATTTTCTATTTCATTTATTCCTGGGTGGAAAAACAATCAAGCAAATGCTCTATCCAGGAGTCTGTGCCCTGTCCAGCAAGGAGAAGTTAGTCCACCCCCTATTCTTTCCCCAGGAATGGTGGTTGTCTCCACCAACGTTGAATGGGAGGTGATGAAGTCGCAACATCTGGCTCCCACAGACACTCCGCAGGATAAGTTGTTTGTGCCAGTTGATCTGAGACTCCGTATTATTCAGAGTTGCCATGATTCCGTGCTGGTCGGTCATCCAGGGGTAAAAGGGACAAAACATCTGGTTAGGCGGGGGTTTTGTTGGCCTTCCTTGGGGCAGGATGTTGCAGAGTTTGTCCATTCATGTGAGGTGTGCGCCAGGAGTAAGGTACCTCGGTCCGCTCAGGCTGGGAAGCTCCTTCCCCTCCCAATACCAGACTGGCCCTGATCGCACATCTCAATGGATTTCATAACTGATCTTCCCATCTCTGAAGGCATGACCGTTATCTGGGTTATTGTGGATTGGTTTTCCCGTCAGTGACATCTCATCCCTCTTCCTTGGTTACCTTCATCCCGGGATATGGTCAATGTGGTCATCAGTAATCTTGTCAGGTTGCATGGGGTTCCTTGGAACATTGTGTCCGACAGAGGCAACAGTTCATTTCCAGGTTTTGGAAAGCCTTTTGTGGGCGTATTGGGATGGAGTTGTCTTTCTCATCGGCAAATCATCCTCAGTCGAACGGTCTCACGGAAAGAACTAAGCAGTCGTTGAAGACTTATGTTAGGTTTTTCTGTTCAGATAACTGACTTGATTGGGAGATGTATCTACCGTTGGTCGAGTTTTCCCTTAATAATAGGCATTATGAGTTTTTGAGCACGTTCTCCTTCTTCTGTAATTTTGGTTTCATCCCAGGTCCCCGGCTGTCACGCTTGTGTGTGGGAGGGAAACACCACACCAAGCATGTGGGGGAAAGGGGGTACAGGGATAGGGCCTGGAAATTAGCAAAGAGAGATGGACACCTCTTAGAAAATACCCTAACTCAAGTCCTGACTGACTACCAGTATGAACCGGATACCTAGAATCCTATCACACCCTATAGGACCCTCCAAACGGAAGCAGGAACAGGAGTCTCCCTTAGGCCAAATAAACAACAGGGAAATGCACAAACACAAAATATGAAAGGGAACGGAAACACTTATCTTTAACGAACCAATGGCAGCACCAGGAGCTCAGCCGAGAACCAAACACCAGCTAACCAAAGGTCCAACTGAAGCTATAAACTGCACAGCATTGTGAGAGAAACAACTATAAATAAGGATGGTTAAATGACTACATTAGCAACATCTGGAGGCAAGGGGTGTGGCCATTACCAGAAGCAACACAGACACCTATTGATCAACAAGGAAAACCTGTCAGATCAAACCACGTGCTACCAGTCTCACAGATCTTCTGCCACCCACTGTCGCTGGGACATCCTTATGTCTCGGTATGTCCATGACAGTACCCCCCCTTCTACGGGTGACTTCCGGGCACCCAAGACCAACCTTATACAGGTGAGACCTGTAAAAAGTTTTCACCAAATGATTGGCATTCACGTCAGATGCCGGTACCTACATTCTCTCCTCTGGTCCATAACCCTTCCAGTGAACAAGATACTGAAGAGATCTACGGAGAACTTGAGAGTCAATTATCTTGGCGATCTGAAATTCCAAACTACCGTCCACCATTATAGGAGCAGGTGGCAAGGAAGACAGCTCCAAAGTTTTAACATATCTCTTCAACAAAGATTTATGAAACACATTATGAATTTTCAGTGCCTGAGGAAGTTCAAGATGAAAAGCTACAGGATTAATAATGGCAGTGATCCAACAAGAAGTACAGCGGCGTCTTAAAAAGATTAAAATAGACAAATCACCAGGAACGGATGGCATACACCCGCGTATCCTAAGAGAATTAAGTAATGTCATAGCCAGACCCTTCTTTCTGATATTTAAGGGCTCTATACTCACAGGGAGTGTTCCACAGGATTGGCACATAGCAAATGTGGTGCCAATATTCAAAAAGGGTCCAAAAACAGAGCCTGGAAACTATAGGCCGGTAAGTTTAACATCTGTCATGGGTGAACTGTTTGAAGGTTTTCTAAGAGATGCTATCTTGGAGTACCTCAATGAAAATAAGCAAATAAATCCATATCAGCATGGATTCATGAGGGATCGGTCATGTCACTAATTTAATCAGTTTCTATGAGGAGGTAAGTTCTAGACTTGACCGCAGCAAATCAATGGATTTCGTATATCTGGACTTCTCCAAAGCATTTGACACTGTACCACATAAAAGGTTAGTATATAAAATGAGAATGCTTGGACTGGGGGAAAATGTCTGTATGTGGGTAAGTAACTGGCTCAGTTATAGAAAACAGAGGGTGGGTATTAACGGTGCACACTCAGATTGGGTCACTGTCACTAGTGGGGTACCACAGGGGTCAGTTTTGGGCCCTATTCTCTTCATATATTAATTAATGATCTTGTAGAAGGCTTGCACAGTAAAATATCAATTTTTGAAGATGACACTAAACTGTGTAAAGTAATTAACACAGAAGAGGACAGTACACTTTTATAGATGGATCTGGATAGATTGGAGGCTTGGGCAGAGAAGTGGCAAATGAGGTTGAACACTAACAAATGTAAGGTTACATTTACAAATCACTAGTCAGACCTCACATGGAGTACTGTGTACAGTTCTGGACTCCTGTGAACAAGGCAGACATAACAGAGCTGGAGAGGGTTCAGAGGAGGGCAACTAAAGTAATAACTGGAATTAGTGGGCAACAGTACCCAGAAAGATTATCAAAATTAGGATTATTCACTTTAGAAAAAAGATGACTGAGGGGAGATCTAATAACTATGGAGGAAAGAAGGTTTGTACACAAACATAGAAAAGGATTATTTACGGTAAGAGCAGTAAGACTATGGAACTCTCTACCTGAGGAGGTGGTGATGATAAGTTCACTAAAAGAGTTCAAGAGGGGCCTGGATGTATTTCTGGAGTGTAATAATAATATAGGTTATAGTTACTAGAGAGGGGTCGTTGATCCAGGGAGTTATTCGGATTGCCTGATTGGAGTCGTGTTGCACACCTAATTTGACACTTGTGTGGTTTGGGGGGTTTATATTGTTTATTTAACAGTCATCTGCAATAGTAAGATCAGACATGGAGACATGCATCAGACATGGAGATTAGGATCTCCCTTCTTCTTGTTATCTGAGGTGCACTGCAATAAGTGTCTTTTCATACTACATAATAGTTGTACATTACATCAAATCCTCAGTCATTACTTACATCAGTGACTGCATTAACATACTGAGCAATAAAAGATAAAGAATACAACAATAACATGACTGTAGCAATAATTACTGTACCTGCAATAGTAAGGGACTTGCATCAGACATGGAGATTAGGACCTCCCTTCTTCTTGTTATCTGAGGTGCACTGCAATAAGTGTCCCACCAGAAACACTCCCCTGAGATAGATGGTCGCACTCTAGTGTCATATTACAGGACCTGTATATTTCTATTCTGGCATTTGTTAACATTAAAATTTGATGGGGGTGGATCATTCTCTTTACATATCTCACAGTCGGGAAGGAATTTTTTTTCCCTAAAGTGAGGAAAATTGGCTGCTACCTCACAGGGTTTTTTTGCCTTCCTCTGGATCAACTTGTAGGATAACAGGCCGAACTAGATGGACAGATGTCTTTTGTTGGCCTTATGAACTATGTTACTATGTTATACAGACCAATCAAACTTGGACCCAACTTCCAAGAAGATACCTTCCACTTTATGTTTCTTGTGGACATCCATACAGAATCACCCACTCTTAGGTCCGGACCATTCATACGTTTCCTGTCAGCCACGTTTATACTTGTTGCCCATATTCATCGTTATCTTGAATTTTCCACCATATAGATGACAATGATGATGAAAAACGTTTAAATGTGCCAAACTGCGGGTGAAACCAATATGCCCCAAAAAACGGCGACTTACCAGTGGACTCCTGTCTATGATTGTTTATGGCAAACTCTGCCAAAGACAAAAGCGAAGACCACTCCTCCTGGTTCCCAGAGAAAAAATATCTCAAGTAAGTCTCCAGACTTTGATTTGTGCACTCCGTTTGTCCAATTGACTGAAGATGAAAAGCCGAAGAAAAGGACAGTTGTACCCCCAGTTGAGTACAGAATGCCTTCCAGAATCTGGAAAAAAATTGAGTCCCACGATCTAAGACCACATCAGAGGGACTGCCATGGAGTTTCACAATGTTGTCAACAAACACTTGTGCAAGTGTTTTAGCATTAGGTAGGCCCAACAACGCTATAAATTGCACCACTTTACTAAAGCGATCAACTACCACCAGAATAACTGTCTTTCCTGAAGAATTAGGTAGATCAGTGATAAACTCTATGGATAAGTGAGTCCATGGTCTAGACGGAATGGGCAACGGAAGTAGAGATCCAGAAGGCCGAGTATGTGTCACGTTAGCGCGTGCACAGGTACTACAGGATGACACACAGTCCTCAGCACATTTAGGCAACCATGGCCACCAGAATCTACGAGAGAGGAGGTAGGCGGTGGACCTGCTCCCAGGGTATCCCATAAGAACCATACAGGTGATGTTCCTCAAACACCTTGTGACGCAATTCCAAAGGCACAAACAGTTTCCCAGATGGTGCGTCTCTGTTACAGAGAGCCAGCGACGCGCTCAATCCTTGCTGAGGTGCCGGTCTCCTGTGCCTACCTCCGAACAAGGAAGCGGCAGGCGTACCCATTCCCATGGTGATCAGGGGACGGGGATTACCTACCTAACAGTGTACGTCCGCTCCCTACTCGCATACAGAGAGCGAGGATAACCTGACAGCGTACGCTTCCCAGCGTACGTTCGCTCCCTACTGGCGTACAGAATGCGGGGCGAACTCAACAGCGTACACTTCCTGACACTGACCATTGCTCACCTATGAAGAGTCAGTAGTGGGATCATGTGACGCTGGCCTTGTCACATGACCCACCTGAGGCAGCCCGCTGGCCACAGGTTGCCTGTGATTGGTCTTATTACCAGTACCTGCGATTGTGAACTGCTGTGATTATTGTGCTTTGACTTCAGCTTGTGAATTTGACTTCGTCTAATCCTTTTGTACTTTGTTCCCTCTCAGCTTTGATCTCGGCTTGTGTTTTTGACTTTGCTCCGGTTTGTTCCCCTGGTTTTTGACGTGACTTTCTGGTTTGACTTTGGCTTGGCGACTTTCTTATTTTGTGTGAGTTCTGTCTTTGTTTATTGCTTTCTCCCATTGTTCTCCCTCCCTGTACACCCCAGCACGTACCTAGGCTAGGGACTCTCGACAAGTTGTACGCCGTTGCCTAAGACGGGATGTGCAAGTAGACAGGGTCAGTGGTGGGGTTGAGTTCAGGGCTGCGCATAACCCTGAACTGTGACAGTCTCCCTGGGCCTCTAACACCGGATATCACCACCCCTTCCGACAGTATAGGACTCGGATTTTCAAAATCACCACCTCCAGGAAAACTATGACAAGGCACATGGATGCCATTTACCAGGTGATGGGCCCTGCGATAAAACTGCTCCTACCCCTACCTCAGACGCGTCCGCTTCCACAATGAAAGGTTGTGATACATCCGGCTGCACCATTATAAGGGCAGAAGAGGAGCTTTCCTTAATCGCAGAAAAGGCTCACAACGCCGACCAGACCACACTGAGATCAGACCACACATGTCAGTTAAAGGTTTTACTATTGTCGAATAGTTCTGCATAAATTTTCGATAATAGTTGGTTAACCCCAAAAACTGCATAAGAACCTTTAGATTTTCAGGTCAATTCCAGTCCAATACAGCACGGATTTTCTCTTGATCCATTCAAAAACCTGAAGATGACAGCAAGTAACCCAAAAACTGCACCTTGTGTACAGCAAAAACACACTTCTCTAATTTTGCGTACAATTTATTGTCCTTTAGGATCTGTGTATCTAATCCTATCATGTGTGATACTGCCTGCTGAGCTGTGTATCTAATCCTATCGTGTGTGATACTGTCTGCTAAGATGGGTATCTAATCCTATCATGTGTGATACTGTCTGCTGAGCTGTGTATCTAATCCTATCATGTGTGATACTGTCTGCTAAGATGGGTATCTAATCCTATCATGTGTGATACTGTCTTCTGAACTGTGTATCTAATCCTATCATGTGTGATACTGTCTGCTAAGATAGGTATCTAATCCTATCATGTGTGATACTGTCTGCTGAATTGTGTATCTAATCCTATTCTGGGTGACAGTGTCTGCTAAACTACGTATCTAATCCTATCATGTGTGATACTGCCTGCTGAGCTGTGTATCTAATCCTATCATGTGTGATACTGCCTGCTGAGCTGTGTATCTAATCCTATCGTGTGTGATACTGTCTGCTAAGATGGGTATCTAATCCTATCATGTGTGATACTGTCTGCTGAGCTGTTTATCTAATCATATCCTGTGTGATACTGTCTGCTGAGCTGTATATCTAATCATATCATGTGTGATACTGTCTGCTAAAATGGGTATCTAATCCTATCTTGTGTGATACTGTCTTCTGAACTGTGTATCTAATCCTTTTCTGGGTGACAGTGTCTGCTAAACTACGTATCTAATCCTATTATGTGTGAAACTGTCTGTTGAGCTGTATATCTAATCATATCATGTGTGATACTGTCTGCTAAGATGGGTATCTAATCCTATCATGTGTGATAATGTCTGCTAAGATGGGTATCTAATCCAATCATGTGTGATACTGTCTGCTAAGATGGGTATCTAATCCAATCATGTGTGATACTGTCTGCTAAGATGGGTATCTAATCCAATCATGTGTGATACTGTCTGCTAAAATGGGTATCTAATCCTATCATGTGGGATACTGTGTGCTAAGATGGGTATCTAATCCTATCATGTGTGATACTGTCTGCTGAACTGTGTATCTAATCCTATTCTGGGTGACAGTGTCTGCTAAACTACGTATCTAATCCTATCATGTGTGGAACTGGCTGCTGAGCTGTGTATATAATCCTATCATGTGTGATACTGTCTGCTGAGGTGTGTATCTACTCCTATCATGTGTGCTACTGTCTGCTGAGCTGTATATCTAATCATATCATGTGTGATACTGTCTGCTAAGATGGGTATCTAATCCTATAATGTGTGATACTGTCTGCTGAGCTGTATATCTAATCCTATCATGTGTGATACTGTTTGCAGAGTTGTGTATCTAATCCTATCATGTGTGATACTGTCTGCTGAACTCTGTATCTAATCCTATTATTGATGACAACATCTGCTAAGTTGTGTATCTAATCCTATCATGTGTGATACTGTCTGCTGAACTGTGTATCTAATCCTACCTTGTGTGATACTGTCTGCTGAACTGTGTATCTAATCCTATTATGTGTGATACTGTCTATGAAGCGATTAGATGTATGTGTATAGAGTGTGATACTGTCTGCTTAGCTGTGTATCTAATCCTACCTTGTGTGATAGTTTTCTGCTGACCTGTGTATCTAATTCTATTAGGTGTGATACTGTCTTGAAGCTATTGTTGTATCTTTATAGAGTGTGATACAGATAGAGATAAGGAGCTCTCCTTTGTGTAAATACTGTACACTCAGCCACTGCTCAGATAAGAGAGGTGGGAGAGGTGCTCATGTATTTCAGTCCCTGTCTTGTGGATGAGGCCTGATTACCAGTTAAGTAAGGCTACTTTCACACTAGCGTTTTATAATTCCGGTATTGAGTTCCGTCATAAGGGCTCAATACCGGAAAAAAACACTTCCGTTTTGTCCCCATTCATTGTGAATGGGGACAAAACTGAACTGAAGACAACAGAGCGCTCTTAAAAGCATTGCGTTCCATCTTCAGACCGGAAAGCAAACCGCAGCATGCTGCGGTTTTCTCTCCGGTCCAGGCATCCGCACCAAGACGAATCCGGAATGACCCCCAATGCAGTCAATGGGGAGGGATCCATTTAGTGTGACACAATGGTAATGTGGAGTAAAATGGAGTTCAGGACGGAACCGTCACCTACACACATACATACATACACACACACACACACACACAAACACATACATACTTACATACTCCAGGCAGGCAGGCCACATGTCTTCATGCGCAGGAGGCGCGCAGCTATGACGATTACCTACAGCGCCCAGCAGAGGGCACTGTGGGGAATCGTCATAGCTGCGCGGCTCCTGCGCGTGAAGACGTGTGGCCTGCCTAGAGTATGTAAGTATGTTTGTGTTTATGTGTTTGTGTGTGTGTGTGTAAGTATGTCTGGTACTGTGTGACATGTGTGGGGCCAGAACGCAGTTCCGGCCCCACACATGTACCTGTGGCAGCCCAGATCCGGCGGCACCCTTCACCCGCCGGATCTGGGCTGCCGCTAGCGTGAAAGTAGCCTAAGGCCTTTTTCACATTAGCGGCAGCACGGATCCGGCAGGTGAAGGGTGCTGCCAGATCCGTGCTGCCGCAGGGACATGTGTGGGGCTGGAACCGCGCTCCGGCCCCACACATGTCACACAGTACATACACACAGACAAACACACACACACATATACACATACATATACATACTTACATGCTCCTGGCAGGTCTCCACAGTGCAGAAGGAGCAGGACAGCGCGCACATAGGACGATTCCCCACATTGCCCTCTGCTGGGCGCCGGGTGGAATTGTCCTATGTGTGCGCCGTCCTGCTCCTCCTGCGCTGTGGAGACCTGCCGGGAGCATGTAAGTATGTATGTGTATATGTATGTTTATGTTTATGTGTATATCTGTATGTATGTGTGCAGGTGATGGATCCGTTTACCATTGTGTCACACCAAACCGATCCGTCCCCATTGACTTTCATTGGGGGTCATTCCGGATCCATCTTGGTGCGGATGCCTGGACCGGAGAGAAAACCGCAGCATACTGCGTTTTGCTCTCCGCTCTGAAGACGTAACGGAATGCTTTTAGGAGCGCTCTGTTGTCTTCAGTTCAGTTTTGTCCCCATTGACAATGAATGGGGACAAAACTGAAGCGTTTTATTCCGGTATTGAGCCCCTATGATGGAACTCAATACCGGAATTATAAAACGCTCGTGTGAAAGTAGCCTAAGTTATAGAAGCCCATTCATGTTGCTAATGGAAAATATAGCACAAAACATGTTTATTATTTTCAGTCCCTGAGGCGGAGCTTATTTTTAGAAAAGAAAAAGTTTCCACAGAGCACTGGTGCCACTGGTTTCGTCCCCCTTACATTTTTAATTTTACATTACGCTGCGTCAGGTCATAGTGCGCGCCGGCAGGGAAAACAGTGGAGCGCGGAACCTGAGGACAGCGGGAGCCAGAACAGGTAAGTATGCTTTTTTTAAAGTGGCTGGGTGGGCTGATCTGAGGTCTGAGGGGGGCGCGGGGCCCCCCATGAAATCATTGGAGCGGGGGCCTGGAGCAGTAGCTCCAGGTGCTCCAATTGTAATCCGGCCCTGGCAGCGCGGCAGATATTAGAACATGGCAACCGCATTAAAGTGATGCGCGCCATGTTCTATGTATCGGATGGCAAGAAAACTCGGTATTGAGCTTCGGTACCGCACTAGGTAACTAGAAACTAGACACCGTACCGAGTTTTCGATATATCGTGCAACACTAATATACTGTACACTGTTCTTCAGAGTATAGTCTTTAAAAAGACTGTTGAGGCTTCCTATCCTAACTCCTAACTAACTGCTTGCTGCACACACTACACTAGCTAACACTGTCTGTCTCTTCTCCTTCCCAAAGCACAATGAGGCTGATGCTGCAGGTCCCTACCTTATATAAATTTAGGTCACATGTCACTGCCAGCCAATCACTGCTGGGGAGGTATAGGGGCTGTTACATCACAGCAGGCGTTCCCACAGGCTTCCCTTTGATGCTGATTGGCTGAAAAAAACGGGCATTTCAAACTTGCAGTGACGCACGAATAATCACGAGTCCCCGCTGCCTCGGGATGCCGAGCCAAGCCGAGCCGAAGCAGGCAATATTCGTGCGAATCCCGAATATTGCCGCTTCGATTCACTCATCACTATTTGCATTGAATATTTAGTTATAATTCTGGGATAATATGATTTTATGCACTTAGAAAGTTTGCATTTTGGATGAAGACCAAGGTCTCAGAAGAACTAAAGCCTTACATTTACACGTCTAGGTGTGAACAATAGAGGAGGGACTGTATTTCCCTAATCAGGGACTAATCAAACAACAGCAGGATACAATTGTGAATAGTCAGGTAATAAAGATACCGGGAATGGAGACTGGACCATTGACATAAGCAGCAAATATGAGGCCTGGACACTTACATGATAGGACAGTTGTGAGAAGCTACAGTATAATGCTGAATGCTAATATACCAGGAGCCAAAGCCAGAAGTATAAATCCCTCCTTTATAGTTCTAAGGCTACTTCCACACTAGCGTTATTATTTTCCCGTATTGAGTTCAGTCATAGGGCCTCAATACCGGAAAAAAATGCTTCAGTTTTGTTCCCATTCATTGTCAAGGGGGACAAAACTGAACTGAAGAGAACGGAGGCTCCAAAATACATTCCATTCAGTTTAGTTGCATCTGCAGGCCGGAGAGCAAACCGCAACATGTTGTATTCTGCTTTCCATCCTGGCGATCCGGAGCAAAACGTCATGACCCACAATGCAGGTCAATGGGGACGGATCCGTTCTGTCTGACACAATAGAAACCGGATCCGTCCTCCATTGACTTTCAATGGAGTTAATGACGGATCAGTCCCAGCAATGTTACAGATAATACAACTGGATCCGTTCATAACGGATGCAGACGGTTGTATTATCAGTAACGGAAGTGTTATTACTGAACCCTGCCGGATCCAGCAATAACGCCAGTGTGAAAGAAGCCTAATTCCTTTCCAATCCATTTCTGTTGTCAGGTCTGCTTCAAATCCTCATCCAGAAAACTTTGTATATTTACCCTTAGTGCATTCACATGACCATATTTTTGGTCTGCATCCGATCCACATTTTTGAGGACCCATTCATTTCAATGGGGGCAAAAAGATGTGGACAACACCATGTGCTGCCTGAATCTGAATGTCTGCTCCATGGCCCCACCAAAAATATAGAACCTGTTCTCTTCTTGTCTGTTTTGCAGGGGGAATTCTCCATTGGAAATACAGGGTGGGCAATATATATTTATTGGCAATGCATGCAATATGAGGAGGGAGGTCGAAAGAGGATTATATACTGGCACTACAGATTTATAAGGTCTGAAATAAGGCCGAGGACTAAGCAGGAGTTGATTGATGGGATACTTAAGTTCTGGGATGATGTCCTAACTGTACAACAATTACATTGATCATCTGTATAAAGTCCTTCCATTAGTGATAGAAAAGAAAGGCAATGCCACTGGCATGTAACATTCTGTATCACTAAAGCTTTTCATGGAAGAGTAAAGGGCAGCCCTAGATCCATGCTGTGGTTCTGGACTACAGCTGCCTGATGGTAATTCATTAGGATTGGGAGATGTTGTAAATAAAAATGGTGCAATTGTTATTTTCTGCATTAAACCCATAATTAAAGTTTGTTCAAATTAAACCCTGAATCAGGAGTACTCTAGTATTTTTTCTAAAGGTCCACAGACCTGGGTCTGCCAAAATAATTAAAAAAATGTAAGGGGGACAAAACCAGTGGCACCAGTGCTCTGTGGAAAGGTTTTTTTTTTTCTAAAAATAAGCTCCGCCTCAGGGACTGAAAACAATAAACATGTTTTGTGCTATATTTTCCATTAGCAACATGACTGGGCTTCTATAGCTTAGGCTACTTTCACACTAGCGTTTTATAATTCCGGTATTGAGTTCCATCATAGGGGCTCAATACCGGAATAAAACGCTTCAGTTTTGTCCCCATTCATTGTCAATGGGGACAAAACTGAACAACGGACAACGACAACGGAGCGCTCCTAAAAGCATTCCGTTCCGTCTTCAGACTGGAGAGCAAAACGCAACATGCTACGGTTTGCTCTCCGGTCCAGGCATCTGCATCAAGATGGATCCGGAATGACCCACAATGAAAGTCAATGGGGACGGATCCGTTTGGTGTGACACAATGGTAAATGGATCCGTCACCTGCACACATACATACATACACACATACAGACATACATACACAGACATACATACACAGACATATACACAGACATATACACATCCATACTTACATGCTCCCGGCAGGTCTCCACAGCGCAGGAGGAGCAGGACGGCATGCACATAGGACAATT
The DNA here is from genome assembly GCA_900303285.1 of Rhinella marina. NCBI lineage: Eukaryota > Metazoa > Chordata > Amphibia > Anura > Bufonidae > Rhinella > Rhinella marina. The sequence goes on along the minus strand of ONZH01005136.1, from coordinate 88,546 downwards.
CCATCCGGCGCCCAGCAGAGGGCAATGTGGGTAATTGTCCTATGTGTGCGCTGTCCTGCTCCTTCTGTGCTATGGAGACCTGCCGGGAGCATGTAAGTATGTATGTGTATTTGTATGTGTATATATCTGTGTGTGTGTGTATATGTACTGTGTGACATGTGTGGGGAGGGAGAGCGGGTCTGGCCCCACACATGTCCCTGCGGCAGCATGGATCCGGCGGCACCCTTCACCTGCCGGATCCGTGCTGCCGCTAATGTGAAAGTAGCCTTACTTAACTGGTAATCAGGCCTCATCCACAAGACAGGTAAATACAGGGACTGAAATACATGAGCACCTCCCCCACCTCTCTTATCTGAGCAGTGGCTGAGTGTACAGTATGTTCACAAAGGAAAGCTCCTTATCTCTATCTGTATCACACTCTATAAAGATACAACAATAGCTTCAAAGACAGTATCACACCTAATAGAGTTAGATACACAGGTCAGCAGAAAACTCACACAAGGTAGGATTAGATACACAGTTCAGCAGAGAGTATCACCCCTAATAGAATTAGATGCACAGCTCAGCAGACAGTATCACAATCTATACACATACATCTAATCGCTTCATAAACAGTATCACACATGATAGGAATAGATACACAGTTCAGCAGACAGTATCACACAAGGTAGGATTAGATACACAGCTCAGCAGACAGTATCACACTCTATACACATTCATCTAATCGCTTCATAAACAGTATCACACATGATAGGAATAGATACACAGTTCAACAGACAGTATCACACATGATAGGATTAGATACGCAGTTTAGCAGACACTGTCACCCAGAATAGGATTAGATACACAGTTCAGCAGACAGTATCACGCAGGATAGGATTAGATAAACAACTCTGCAAACTGTATCACACATGATAGGATTAGATACACAGCTTAGCAGACAATATCACACATGATAGGATTAGATACATGGATACGCAGACAGTATCACACATGATAGGATTAGATACACAACTCTGCAAACAGTATCATACATGATAGGATTAGATACGAAGTTTAGCAGACACTGTCACCCAGAATAGGATTAGATACACAGTTCAGCAGACAGTATCACACATGATAGGATTAGATACACAACTTAGCAGGCAGTATCATACACAATAGGTTTAGATACGCAACTCTGCAGATAGTATCACACATGAAAGGATTGGATACACAACTCTGCAAACTGTATCACACATGATAGGATTAGATACACAGCTTAGCAGATGCTGTCGCCCAGAATAGGATTAGATACACAGTTCAGCAGACAGTATCACACATTATAGGATTAGATACACAATTTAGCAGATGCTGTCACCCAGAATAGGACTAGATACAGAGTTCAGCAAACAGTATCACACATGATAGGATTAGATACACGGATACGCAGACAGTATCACACATGATAGGATTAGATACACAACTCAGCAGACAGTATCACACATGATAGGATTAGATACGCAGTTTAGAAGACACTGTCACCCAGAATAGGATTAGATACACAGTTCAGCAGAGAGTATCACACATGATAGGATTAGATACACAACTTAACAGGCAGTATCATACACAATAGGTTTAGATACGCAACTCTGCAGATAGTATCACACATGAAAGGATTGGATACACAACTCTGCAAACTGTATCACACATGATAGGATTAGATACACAGTTTAGCAGACGCTGTCGCCCAGAATAGGATTAGATACACAGTTCAGCAGACAGTATCACACATGATAGGATTAGATACACAATTTAGCAGATGCTGTCACCCAGAATAGGATTAGATACACAATTCTGCAAACAGTATCACACATGATAGGATTAGATACCCATCTTAGCAGACAGTATCACACATGATAGGATTAGATACACAACTCAGCAGACAGTATCACACATGATAGGATTAGATACACAGTTCATCAGACAATAGGCTTAGATACGCAACTCTGCAGATAGTATCACACATGAAAGGATTGGATACACAACTCTGCAAACAGTATCAGACATGATAGGATTGGATACACAACTCTGCAAACAGTATCACGCATTATAGGATTAGATACACAGCTCAGCAGACAGTATCAAACAAGGTGGGATTAGATACACATCTAAGCAGACAGTATCATAAAAAGTAGGATTAGATACACAGCTCAGCAGACAGTGTCACGCAAGGTAGGATTAGATACGCAGCTAAGCAGACAGTATCACACATGATAGGCTTAGATACACAACTCTGCAGACAGTATTACATATGATCGGATTAGATACACAACTCTTCAGACAGTATTATATATGATAGGATTAGATACACAGCTCGGCAGACAGTATCACACAGGATAGGATTAGATACATGATCCTGAAGACAGTATCACATATGATAGGATTAGATACACTGGTAAGCAGACAGTATCACACATGACAGGTTTAGATACATAACTCTTCAGACAGTATCACACATGATAGGATTAGATACACAACTCTTCAGACAGTATTACACATGATATGATGAGATACACAACTCTTCACGCAGTATCACACACAATAGGCTTAGATGCACGACACTAGACAGCATCACACATGACAGGATTAGATACACTGCTACACAGACAGTATCACACATAATAGGCTTAGATACACAGCTCTGTAGACAGTATTACTTAAGATAGGATTAGATACACAGTCCAGCTGACGGTAACACACAATGTTTGGATACTCTATTTAGTTTTCCTTTTTTCTCCTGTGTTTGACTTTAGCACATTAAATATTCTCAATAGATCTCACCACATTTAGCTTGGTCTGCCGATAAATATCTCACATCTGAGGCCAGCAGCTCTAAACAAAAGAAAAAGCAGCTGAGCAATCAGCTAAATGTGGAGCACTCACCGCCCAGTGGTTGTGACGTGTATTGCAGTTTTTTAGAGTTTAGTTACAATCTCGCGATATCATGTTGTTTTGCTATCAGGACAAAACTGTCACCACTCTGAGTTTGGAGATAAGTTAAGTGTGGACGCATCTGTATATGCCCCTTTAAGTCCAATTTGGAGAACACTTTGGCCCCAACAATCTGGTTAAACAAATCGTGAATCAAAGGAACATGGTAAGGATCACAGACGGTAATCCGATTGAGTTCACGGAAATCCAGACATGGCTGAAGACCTCCATCCTTTTTTTTGTTTAACAAAAAAGCACCCTGCTGCCACTGGAGACTTGGAAGGTCTTATGTCTCCTTTAGCCAAACTCTCAGCAATATACTCCCTCATGGCCAGATTTTCAGGTCCAGAAAGATTATATAACCTATATTTGGGGAATTTAGCTCCGGGAATAAGGTTGATAGGACAGTCATATTCCAGTCATGTGGAGGTAAATCCTGGCATCCACTCATATAAAAGAGGGTGATGTTTTAGTGGTTAAAACAGAAAAAGAAGTATTTAGACAATTGTCAATGCAATAATCACCCCAATCCAGAATCTGTCTAGCTTGCCAATCGATGGTTGGATTGTGCTTGCTTGACCACGGTAAACCCAGAACCACCAGAGCAGGGAGACCCTCCATCACAAAACACAAGATAAATTCTTGATAAAAGTCACCCACTCTTAATTTAATATCATGCACCGTCTGATAAAACACTTCTGAGTAAGAGGTGCAGAATCCGCGCATACGGACGAACCGAGCATCAACCAGGTTCACCCCTGTCCCGCTGTCGATAAATACTTCAATCCTCACAGTCTTAGACTTTAGCGCCACCTCGGCAGTCAGGAGAAATTGGGTACTACCAGACAAAGACAAATGCACATTCTCTGACTCTGTTCCCACCCCTCCAAAAGTCAGATGAGAATTAAACACCCTTTTTTTTTCTTTCTGAAGCTGAATGCATTGACAAATATATTTATAAAATGTCCTTTCTGTCCGCAGAAAAAACACACTCCCCTCCTATGACCCCCTAACTGCGTGGGTTCGTCCCCAGACATGAACCCAGGAGTATCTTCACCCAAAGTGTCAGAGGAAGCAGATACATTATGTGATAGTACTTCCTGAGAGCGGGGCCCCCTAGATCTCTCTTTCCAGCGTCTATCAATGCGTACTGCAAGAGACATAGTGGCCTCCAGACACAGGCACAGGAGTTTCATGAAAGGCCAAAGCGTCCTTCAGCCTCTCAGATAGCCCTTGACAAAACTGACTAAAAAGAGCCGTATTGTTCCACTCAGTATCCGTAGCCCACCTCCTAAACTCAGAGCAATAGATCTCAGCAGATGAAGATAGATCATAAATCTCCCTGATGAAGACCATAGCTTGGTTTCTGCCAGGGAAGTCTGATCCGGGTAATCATAGATGAGACCCAGAGCATTGAAAAATTCATCCACAGACCGGAGAGAATGCGATTCTGTTGGCAGAGAAAAATCCAATGACTGCGCATCCCCCTTAACCACTTCACGTCCGCCCATAGGATATAAACGTCCGTGAAGTGGTTGTCTATTTCTGAATGGACGTTTCTGAACGTCCATTCAGAAATAGCAGCTGCACGCTAATCGTGCAGCTGCACAGTGGGGTACCTGCTGTCAGTGACAGCAGGGTACCCCAAAGAGAAGGCAGGGACCGTTCCCAGGTGTCCCTGCCTTGTAGATCGCTGTATACACAGCGCTCACCGAGCGCTGTGTATACAGAGCAGGAAGCGCTATTGCGCTTCCTGTTCTGGCCCGGCGGTCATGTGATCGCCGGGGCTGGGAGCGTGCAGGAGCTGCCGGATCTCTCATAGACCCGATCAGCCCTGCACTGAGGCTGTACAGCATAGTATTATGCTGTACAGCCTCTCTGGGGATGTATTTCCCCTGTAACTGAGGCTACTATGTCAGCCCCAGTTACAGGAGAAATGAAGTGTAAAAAAGAAATAATAAATAAGTGAAGTTAAATGTCCCCCTGAGGTCTTGTATGACCTTATGGGGGACACAAAGTGTAAAATAAAAAAATTAAAAAATCATAAAAAAATTAGTATTATATTAGTATTATATAAAAAAATAAAAATAAATCACATATAAAAAAATAATTTTCCCCCAAATATGTCATTAAAAAAATGTTACAAATAAAAATAAATAAATAAAATAGACATATTTGGTATCACCGCGTCCGAAACGACCAGCTCTATAATAATATCACATGATCTACCCCATCAAGTGAACTGCGTAAAAAAAAATCTAATAAAAATTATGCCAAAACAGCTTTTTTTGTTGCCTCACCTACCAAAAAACATAACATCAAACAATCAAAAAGTCGTATGCATCCCAAAATGATATAAATAAAAACGTCACCTCATCCCGCAAAAAATTAGCCCCCACACAAGATCATAGCCAGAAAAATGAAAAAAAATGGCTCTTAAAAAATTGCAACACAAAAACATGATTTTTTTCTAAAAATGCTCTTATTGTGTAAAACGCAAAAAAAAAAAAAAAAATAGACATATTTGGTATTGTTGCGTCCGTAACAACTGGCTCTACAAAAATATCACATGTTCTACCCCATCAAGTGAACGGTGTAAAAAAATATATAGAAAAATGCCCCTAAACTGCTTTTTTTTTTAGTTAACCTCCCAAAAATTAGATTAAAAAGTGATCAGAAAGCCGGATGTACCCCAAAATGGTGCCAATAAAAAGCACAGCTTGTCCCACAAAAAATAAGACCTCACGCAGCTCAGTCCACAAAAAAATTAAAAAGTTATCGCCCCTAAAAACCATGACAAAAAATTCCATGTTAGAAAATGCAGATGCTGCTCCTCCCCTTCTGAGCCCTGGCGTATCCCCAAATAACAGTTTACGACCACATGTGGCGTGTTTCTGCAAACTGCAGAATCGGGGTTATAAATATTGAGTTTTGTTTTGTTGTTAACCCTTGATGTGTTACAGGAAAAAAATGATTAAAATGGAAAATCTGCAAAAAAAGTGAAATTTTTAAATTTCACATCTATTTTGCTTTAATTCCTGTGGAATACTTAAAGGGTTAACAACATTTCTAAAACCAGTTTTGAATAGTTTGAGGGGTGTAGTTTCTAAAATGGGGTAATTTATGGGTGGTTTTTCTTATGTAAGCCTCACAAACTGACTTCAGATCTGAACTGGTCTTTAAAAAAGTTGATTTTGCAAATTTGCAAAAATTGTGTCTAAAATTCTAAACCTTCTACTGTCCTAAAAAAATAAAATGACACTACCAAAATGATGCCAACATAAAGTAGACATATGGGGAATGTAAATTAAAAAGGATTTTATGGGGTATCACTATCTGTCTTAAAAGCAGAGAGATTCAAATTTAGAAGACAAATTTTTTCAAATTTTCGTTAACTTTTGGATTTTTTTAATAAATAAAATAAAAACTTATCGACTCAAATTTACCATTAACTTGAAGTACAATGTGTCACGAGAAAACATTCTCAGAATCGCTTGGATAAGTAAAAGCGTTCCAAAGTTATTACCACATGAAGTCACACATGTCAGATTTGCAAAATTAGGACTGGTCAGGAAGGGGGTAAATGGCTCGGATGGGAAGTGGTTAAGCAACGAAATAACCACAACAACTCTGTTTCTCATTCCCCAGATGAGTGTGGACGTCGCCTAAAATACAACTTGCACACCTCCCTGAACAAAATCAAATTATCACCTTCCCCCAGAGAATCTGTCTGGGAGGGCAATTTTAGGCTCAAGACAGGCCTGGTAACCACCACCACCCCCAGGCCCAACAACCTGTAGTCTCTGCTTTTGCAAGCGGTCGTGCAGAGGTCAGCTACCTCCAAAGACAGTTTCTGCAGCTCTCTGGCCAGTGCAGCAATAGGATCCATGGCTGCATTGAAACAAACACAAAATGACGGTTTTGGCGGTTTATAATGTCACGCTCGTGTAAACACCACACCAAGCATGGGAAGGGGGAAAGGGGGTACGGGGATGAGGCCTGGGAACTAGGGAAGAGAGGTGGACACCTCCGAGAGAAGACCCTAACTTAAGTCCTGACTGACTACCAGTATGAACAGGCCCGAGATGTAGGCGAGTTCATACACCAAATACCTAGAATCCTATCACACCCTATAGGACCCTGGAACTAGTGTCAGGTATGAGTCAACCTGTTCCTCCAAACGGAAGGAGGAACAGGAGTCTCCCTCAGTCCAAATAACAAACAACAGGGAAATACAACACAAATAAATCAACACAAAATACGAAAGGGAACAGAAACACTTACCTTCAACTAAGCAATGGCAGCACCGGCCAAGAACCAAACACCAGCTAACCAAAGGTCCAACTGAAGCTATAAACCGCACAGCATTGTGGGAGCAGCAACTATAAATAAGGAAGGTTAAATGACCACATTAGCAACACCTAGAGGCAAGGGGTGTGGCCATTGCCAGAAACAACACAGACACCTATTGATCCACAGGGAAAACCTGTCAGATCAAACCACGTATTGCCAGTCTCACAGATCTCCTGCCACTCACTGTCGCCGGGACGTCAGTATGTCTCGGTACGTCCATGACACTGACTTTACTTAAGGGTTGTGAAAATATTCGGGGGTTTCTGAGACCACTAATAGACTGAAGGGGGTGTTGCAGGGGATTCGTCAGCAACTCCAAAAGGCAGTTTTCAAGCAGAAGGTTGCTGCCAACAAACGCTGGTCTCAGGGGGAGGATTTGAAAGTTGGAGACATGGTGTGGATATCCACTAAAAATCTCAAACTCAAAGTGCACTGTCTGACATCAGTTTAATTGTTATCATTTCATTAGCATTACACTTCCATTTTCAGATGATGGAGATGTTCAGAGCTTGGGGTATTTTTTTATAACCTGCTTTACACTTCTGTACAACTTTATCCCTGACCTGTCAGGTGTGTTCCTTGGTTTTCATGATGCTGTTTGATCACTAATGGTCACTAACAAACCTCTAAGGCCTTCTCAGAACAGCTGTAGTTATTCTGAGAATAAATTACACACAGGGGGACTCTATTTGACTTCTGAAGGCAATTGGTCACACTGGATTTTTATTTGGGGTATCAGAGTACAATGCATGCCACACTTTTTAGATTTTTATTTATTAAAAATTTGGAAAACCACATATCATTTTCTTTTCACTTCACACATACTTGCTATTTTGTGTTGGTCTGTCACATAAAATCCCAATAAAATACATTTAATTTTGTGGGTGTAATGTGAAAAAATGTGGAAAAGTTCAAGAGGTATGAATACTTTTACAAGGCGCTGTATATACCAATGATGGGTATCGGAGCCTGGTTGAGGCTGTGAGCCATCACCAGGATATTACCACTCATCACCACTCAGATGCCGTGGTATCAAAGGTGTTGCCTCAGTTTTTCTTCACATTTACCATCCTGTACATACCACTTTATATTGTTTTACACTGTCTCTGTGCTATTTTACATCACTTTGGTACCTTTGTATGTTTGGTTCACATTTATCTCTCTTAATAATGATCTCCTTATATTTATAGAGGACAGTCCAGGGACACACCCCCAACTGGTAACTCCCATCAGTACCTCTAATGATAAACTTTGAGAAAGAATATAAGAATGGCAAAACCTAGAGTAATAAGAATAAATGTTCCAGAATTGTCATCTCAGGTGGAACAGAATTATTTAGTAAAACAGACATGTCAGGAGAGGTGATAGATCCTCTTTAAATAGGTTTTCCGAGAGTTTTTTGATGGTGCTGTATTCTTTCGATAGGTTATTAGTATCTGATCGGTGGGGGTCCGTCACCAAAGATCCCCACCTATCAGCTATTTGAAAAGGCACAGGAGCTCGAAGTAATGCCATGCCGTACCTTGTATAGTGGCTGTGTTTATATCGCAGCTCAGCCCCATTTACTTCAATGGGGCTGAGCTGCGCCTAAGCCTGTGATGGCTAACGTCCGGCTCTCCAGCTGTTGTAAAACTATGACTCCCGAGATGTACACTTGCTTGGCTGTTCTCAGAACTCCATGAAATGAAAGGAGCATGCTGGGAGTCGTAGTTTGATCACAGCTGGAGTGCCAGAGGTTAGTCATCACTGGCTAGGCTACGTGACAGATGAACATGACATCACATGACCTAAGCAAAGCTGCTGCATTACTGTAAGTGCCGGTGCCTTCTCAAACAGCTGATCGGCAGGGGTCCCAGGAGTTGGGCTCCCAACGATCAGATATTGATGACCTATCCATAGGATATATCATCAATCAAAAAATCTTGGAAAACCCCTTTAAACCGAGCCACTAGATGCCTTAGCACATATTTTTTTTGTTTTTCTACAATGTCTGACCCACCGCGCACGTGCCACTTTTCGGTGCATATTCTCTTTGATATTTATTTTCTCTGCACCATGAGCAACTGGCTACAGATGTGTCCACTGTTAACTAACATCTAGTTTTATTAAAGGCGTTTACCGGGCTCAATTTTATTATACACATATATTAGCAACAGCTTTTACAGGCTGCAATTCACAACGCAACCACTAGGGGGCAAATGAACTGCATTTAGCTCAAACTACAGAATCAGTAATCAGTGAACATATTTTTCAGAAAGTCCTGGAAAGAGCAGGAATTCACAACGCTAGGTGCATGGAGGGTAGTGGGGTTAGGAGAATGGGTGTACTGTACTTCTCTCGTGCACTACAGTTATACTGTAGTTGGTGATGCATCTTTATTGCTATGATGTCTCCACTGTTCCAGTCATTTCCCTTGCTACAAGCTGGAAATAGCAATTTCCATTTTATTTTATTTTTTCTTACATCTATAGTTTCACAAACAGTTAACCCCTTAAGCACCTTGCAATTTTCCTATTTATTGTTATTTACTCCCTGTTTTCCCGAACTTATAATTTTTTTTATTCTTCTGTACACATAACTCTATGAGGGCTTGATTTTTGCAGGAAAAGTTGTACTTTCTAATGGCATCATGCATTACGATGTAGTGGGAAGCTGGAAAAATCTAAAATGGGGTAAAATTTTTTTAAAAAAAAAGAAAACTATTCCCTATGCTGTAAAACTGACCTATTATGGTTATACTCTGTGTCATTACACTCACAGCAATATCACATTTAATATATAGTTTTTCTTGTGTTTTAATACTGAAAAAAAAACTTTGGAAAAAATACATTTTTTATTTTCATTGGCAAGAAGGTGAAACGATGAAAAAATGTTGAATTGGCCATTTTGATATTTTCATAGTACAGGTATTTCGTAATGTGGTGATGTCCATTTTTTTTATCCTCTAGTTATTTTTATTTTATTTATGGGGAAAGGAGAACTACAGTCTTGCAAGTCTTGGTTTGTTCAAAGAGACCAGGACTTTTAGGCAAGGGCTACACGGCGACACTGGTCACGGCCAGGATTGCTGAGTAGCGGTGATCCCATAGCAGTGATTCCACATGTTCCATCCGAAGTCGATTCGCTCATCCCTTATAAACATCTGCTGCAGTTCGGCAACATATTTGCTATAATTTTTGCAACAACATCATGTGGTGCAGATTTTGCTGCTGTGCTTTACAAATCACTAGTCAGAGTGACTGTGTAGTACTGTGGAGTACTGTGTACAGTTCAGGGCTCCTGTGAACAAGGCAGACATAGCAGAGCTGGAGAGGGTTCAGAGGAGAGCAACTAAAGTAATAACTGGAATGGGTGGACTACAGTACCCAGAAAGATTATCAAAATTAGGATTATTCACTTTAGAAAAAAGACGACAGAGGGGAGATCTAATAACTATGTATAAATATATCAGGGGTCAGTACAGAGATCTCTCCCATGATCTATTTATCCCCAGGACTGTGACTGTGATGAGGGGACATCCTCTGCGTCTAGAGGAAAGAAGGATTGTACACAAATGTAGAAGAGGATTCTTTATGGTAAGAGCAGTGAGACTATGGAAATCTCTACCTGAGGAGGTGGTAATGCATACCTCCCAACTTTGGAAAAGAGAAAAGAGGGACACTATGTGCGGCACGTGCAGCTCGCCGCGGCAAATTTTTTTGTACTAAGCCACGCCTCTAACTCCGCCCAAAAATAACGAAACCGGATCTGTCCGGTTTCTGTTATGCTGGAGTCCTCTCCTATTCTGTCCCCCAGTATACACCACATGCCTCCCCTCACAGATTTACACCCCATAATGCACCCCCCCCAGAATACACCCAGATCTGTACTATAAACACCTGTAATTGCATCAGATTCCACTCCACCTGAACCCCACTGCCCCTGAGTGCTCCACCTGCCCCCCATATATGAGCTCCATAAGCTGCCCCCTCATATATGAGCTCCATATGCTGCCCCTCAACTGCTCCCTCATATATGAGCTCCATATGCTGCCCCTCACCTGCCCCCTCATATATGAGCTCCATATGCTGCCCTTACCTGCTCCCCATGAAGCTCCAGGACTGCAGCACATCCTTCTTCACTGGGCTGCTGGCAGGCAAACACAGCCCCTCCTCCTTCCATTAGCTCCTGCAGTCGGGGTTTGTCATGTGTCCATGAAGGAGCATGTGACCAGTGACGTCACAGACCTCCTTCTAGCCACTACAATCTACCCATTACGGAGGGTGAACCTACAAGTCCTCCTGAGAGCTCCACAGCCCCCCCTCCCCCAGATGAGGTTAGTAGAAAGTGGGGGAGGGAGACTGAGGTGAAGTGAGGAGCAGAGTGCTCCGGCTTCACCATTTAATCAGCTGTCTCTGCGTCCTATGGAAGCAGAGACAGCTGAAAGCGGGACATATCTCCCCTGCCCGGGACAGCGGGACAGTCACTGAAATCCGGGACTGTCCCGTTGGATCCGGGACGGTTAGGAGGTATGGTAATGGTGAGTTCACTAAAAGAGTTCAAGAGGGGCCTGGATGTATTTTTGGAGTGTAATAATATTACAGGTTATAGCTACTAGAGATGGGTCGTTGATCCAGGTTGTTATTCTGAGTCGAGAAGAAATTTTTTTCCCCTAAAGTGGGGAAAATTGACTTCTACCTCACAGGGTTTTTTTGCCTTCCTCTGGATCTTGTAGGATAACAGGCTGAACTGGATGGACAGATGTCTTTTTTCGGCCTTATAAACTATGTTACTATATTACTGTGTATGTTACTATGTTACTATGTGCAATACTGACTAATATGTTGCAGAAAATCCATAGCTGATTAGCTATGTGTGGCCATAGGGTTAAATTTCACCTACCCAATAGAAGTATAACGAAGCAGTGAATATTCATAAGATCACATGATGCACATGGAGCTCAGCTAATGAAGCAGTAAATATTCTTAACCCCATAAGGACGCAGCCTAGTTTGGTACTTAAGACTTGGCTATTTTTTTTTTATTGTTGATTGTTGCATTTTAAAAGCTGAAACTTTTATTTTTGCATGAACATAGACATATGAGCTAAAAATCAGGTGAATTGTGTGAAAACACAATAAAATTCCACTTTTAGGGTTTATTTTTTACCATGTTCACAGTGCAGTAAGCTGTTTATTATTTTGCAAGCCTTGTATCTTTAAAGGGATATTCCAGTTTTTTTATATTGATGACCTTGGTATGTCTTTCAGGGCTCATGCACACGACCGTATGTATTTTGCGGTCTGCAAAACACGGATCTGCAAAAAAAACAAATGGATGACATCCATGTGACGTCCATGTTGCATCCATTTTTTTATGGATCCATTGTAATAATGCTTGTCCTTGTCCACAAAACGGACAAGAATAGGACATACGGAAACAGCACACTTTCATGTTTTTTTTTTAAGCCCCATTGAAATGAATGGTTCCGTATACAGAGAAAAAAAAGTAACAGAAACGGAAGAAAAATAAGTTTGTGTGCATGAGCCCTTAGTCTGATCAGTGTGGGTGCCTGGTGTCGCTCCTTAACAAAGCCTGATATTGGAGGATAGATCTTTAATATCCAAAAGCTGGAATATCCCATTTAAAGCGGTTCTGTCATCAGATGTCGCCAGGGCTGGATTATAATTGAAGCATTTGGAGCTACTGCTCCAGGCCCCGGCTCCAATGATTTCAGGGGGGCCCCGCGCCAGAAGTTCTCCTTTTTTACAGTTGGGGCGCAGGAAGCAATGAGCGCTTCCATCAATACAGATGGAAGCGCTCATTGCTGGAGAGCAGGAGCTGGGTCCTGGTACTCACCGCTCAGCTCCTGCGCTCCCTTCTTCATTGGTGGTCAGCAGCTGCCTGCGCTGCACTATCCTGACTGGTGCGGCGTCAGGATGTAGTGCGCGCACTCTGACCTGACGCTGCACGCGGGCAGTGAAGACAGAAGAGCGCCGGACCCGGAGCTGCCTAGAGCTAAGATCTGAGGTCTGAATGGGGCACTATAGGCTGATGTGATGTCTATGGGGGCACTATAGGGTGATCTGAGGTCTGAAGGGGGCACTATAGGGTGATCTGAGGTCTGAAGGGGGCACTATAGGGTGATCTGAGGTCTGAAGGGAGGGGGCACTATACGGTAATCTGAGGTCTGAAGGGGGCACTATAGGGTGATCTGAGGTCTGAAGGGGGCACTATGGGCTGATCTGATGTCTGATGGGGGCACTGTGGGCTGATCTGAGGTCTGAAGGGGGCACTGTGGGCTGATCTGAGGTCTGAAGGGGGCACTGTGGGCTGATCTGATGTCTGATGGGGGCACTATAGGGTGATCTGAGGTCTGAAGGGGGCACTATAGGGTGATCTGAGGTCTGAAGGGGGCACTATAGGGTGATCTGAGGTCTGGAGGGGGCACTATGGGCTGATCTGAGGTCTGATGGGGGCACTATAGGCTGATGTGATGTCTATGGGGGCACTATAGGGTGATCTGAGGTCTGAAGGGGGCACTATAGGGTGATCTGAGGTCTGAAGGGGGCACTATAGGGTGATCTGAGGTCTGAAGGGGGCACTGTGGGCTGATCTGATGTCTGATGGGGGCACTGTGGGCTGATCTGAGGTCTGAAGGGGGCACTGTGGGCTGATCTGAGGTCTGAACGGGGCACTGTGGGCTGATCTGAGGTCTGAAGGGGGCACAGTGGGCTGATGCGAGGTCTGATGGGGGCACAGTGGGCTGATCTGATGTCTGATGGGGGCACTGTGGGCTGATGTGAGGTCTGATGGGGGCACACTGGGCTGATGTGAGGTCTGAAGGAAGCACAGCGGGCTGATCTGGGGTCTGAAGGGGGCACTGTGGGCTGATGTGAGGTCTGAAGGAAGCACAGTGGGCTGATCTGAGGTCTGAAGGGGGCACAGTGGGCTGATCTGAGGTCTGAAGGAGGCACTGTGGGCTGATCTGAGGTCTGAAGGAGGCACAGCGGGCTGATCTCAGGTCTGATGGGGGCACTGTGGGCTGATCTGAGGTCTGAAGGAAGCACAGTGGGCTGATCTGAGGTCTGAAGGGGGCATAGTGGGCTGATCTGAGGTCTGAAGGAGGCACTGTGGGCTGATCTGAGGTCTGAAGGAGGCACTGTGGGCTGATCTGAGGTCTGAAGGAAGCACAGTGGGCTGATCTGAGGTCTGAAGGGGGCATAGTGGGCTGATCTGAGGTCTGAAGGAGGCACTGTGGGCTGATCTGAGGTCTGAAGGAGGCACAGTGGGCTGATCTGAGGTCTGAATGGGGCACTTTAGGCTGATGTGATGTCTATGGGGGCACTATAGGGTGATCTGAAGTCTGAAGGGGGCACTATAGGGTGATCTGAGGTCTTAAGGGGGCACTATAGGGTGATCTGAGGTCTGAAGGGGGCACTATAGGGTGATCTGAGGTCTGAAGGGGGCACTATAGGGTGATCTGAGGTCTGAAGGGGGCACTATGGGCTGGTCTGATGGGGGCACTGTGGGCTGATCTGAGGTCTGAAGGGGGCACTGTGGGTTGATATGAGGTCTGAAGGGGGCACTGTGGGCTCATCTGATGTCTGATGGGGGCACTATAGGGTGATCTGAGGTCTGAAGGGGGCACTATAGGGTGATCTGAGGTCTGAAGGGGGCACTATAGGGTGATCTGAGGTCTGGAGGGGGCACTATGGGCTGATCTGAGGTCTGATGGGGGCACTATAGGCTGATGTGATGTCTATGGGGGCACTATAGGGTGATCTGAGGTCTGAAGGGGGCACTATAGGGTGATCTGAGGTCTGAAGGGGGCACTATAGGGTGATCTGAGGTCTGAAGGGGGCACTGTGGGCTGTTCTGAGGTCTGAACGGGGCACTGTGGGCTGATCTGAGGTCTGAAGGGGGCACAGTGGGCTGATGCGAGGTCTGATGGGGGCACAGTGGGCTGATCTGATGTCTGATGGGGGCACTGTGGGCTGATGTGAGGTCTGATGGGGGCACACTGGGCTGATGTGAGGTCTGAAGGAAGCACAGCGGGCTGATCTGAGGTCTGAAGGGGGCACTGTGGGCTGATGTGAGGTCTGAAGGAAGCACAGTGGGCTGATCTGAGGTCTGAAGGGGGCACAGTGGGCTGATCTGAGGTCTGAAGGAGGCAGTGTGGGCTGATCTGAGGTCTGAAGGAGGCACAGTGGGCTGATCTCAGGTCTGATGGGGGGACTGTGGGCTGATCTGAGGTCTGATGCTGGCACTGTGGGCTGATGTGAGGTCTGATAGGGGCACGTTGGGCTGATGTGAGGTCTGGTGGGGGCACGGTGGGCTGATGTGAGGTCTGAAGGAGGCACTGTGGGCTGATCTGAGGTCTGAAGGAGGCACTGTGGGCTGATCTGAGGTCTGAAGGAAGCACAGTGGGCTGATCTGAGGTCTGAAGGGGGCACAGTGGGCTTATCTGAGGTCTGAAGGAGGCACTGTGGGCTGATCTGAGGTCTGAAGAAGGCACAGCGGGCTGATCTCAGGTCTGATGGGGGCACTGTGGGTTGATCTGAGATCTGATGCTGGCACTGTGGGCTGATGTGAGGTCTGGTGGGGGCACAGGGGGCGCGGTATAGTATTTGGGGACATTGGGGAGCACAGTGGGCGCAGTATTTTAGGCAGCAGAAGGATAACAGTAAAAGTGGGTAATCTATGATGTCTTTGTGGCAGAGAGAAGATAGGGCTGAAAGAAGTGTCATGGCGGTGTGGGCCAAATAGAGAAGATGAGAAAAGAGAAGATCTACATCAGGAAGACGTCACTGGATGTAAGAGGTATGTGCTGCTGTATCATGTGGTATGTCTGGTGCTGGTGAATGTAATGTCCATCCAAATATGTGTCACCTGTTTCTTCAGCAAGGACTTGCCGGTATATGGTATCTTACTGCTGCAGCCAATCAGGGATCTAATGCTGAGAACTGGCTGCAGTGGACACATACCATACACCTGCACATCAGTGTGCACATCACCAAAAAGAGGAAAAAAGTTTCCTCATCCTTGTGTTTAAATGACTGTGGTGATGCTGCCAGCGCTGTGCTCCCTCTGGCTCATGTCTTATTGTATGTGGAGTGTCAGCTCCAGAGCAAACAAGCACTCCAGCCCCAGCACAGCTCAGCTTAAGGTTTTCCTCTTTTTTTTTTTTTTTTTCTTTTGCCAGGCACTTACTGACTTACTGGACGAGGGGCGTGGTTTTGCAGATTGTGGGTGTGGTTTAGCAGGTTGTGGTCGAGAATGTCCTCCTTTTTGAGATGAAGCAGGTGGCCACCCTACCCCCCACGCCACTGGTGCCGCCCCCCGCTGCCGGTGGTACAGTGGAACACGGGAGCTTTGCGCTCCCGTGCTCCGCTGTCTCCTATCTCACTGGCTACTTCCGCCAGTGAGATAGTCGTATCCGTCTGACCCGGGTCACCGCAGCCCCGGATAGGCCAGAGCCTATCCGGAGCTGCGGGCAACAGAGCAGACGGATGCGATGACGTCATTTTTATATAATTAGTCAACTGGCTGTTTCCAGTTGGGGTGCGTCTTTTCAGTCTGTCAGCACTGATTGGACAGTATCAGCGACCTCCACCCACCCAACTGGTAACATCTCGTTGATATTTTTTCAAAGGCTATATTCAGATCACTATCACTTGGCTTTCCGTTCAAGGGTTACATTTAAATTCTTGAAACTGGATTCAAACATAACCCTCAACGGAACTTTGTTACATTGTTCTGGAGGTCCTCGTGTAAGTTGCGGCGAGGGGGGGCCCCATCATAAATTTTGTGCTCCATACTGCTGGTAGCCTTAATCTGGCCCTGGATGTCGCAATAAAATAGTGTCACCTGAGAAATGTGCGCTTGACAGTTGAATGTTTTACAATATGCAAATGAGCCCCTAGGAGCAACCAGGGTGGTGCTGTCGCACCACATTAATCCCAGAGGCTCCTCATTGCCATTCATACCGCTCCTCCACAATTGACTGACAGGGCCAGGAAGTGAAGACTCATGGGAGTCATCCTTATACATCATGTGCTCTGAGTGAGACTTCAGGGCCAGGCATGATTATGTCTAAACTGATTGGCACTGTGAGTCACTGGTGGGGCCACAGCATGAAGGGTACCAACGTTGTTGCTCCTAGGGGCATCTAGGAAGATGGGACCAAGACCATGATGTTCAACTGTCAAGTGCATGACTCAGATGAGACAGTTTTATTGCAACATATCTGATGACAGAATGCTGTTTTTTGTCAGTGTTGCGGCCAGATGTTACATGTTGGCCAATAGAAAATAATAAATGTCCTACAAACACTAATGTTGTTTTAAGACTTTCACATCATTTTTTTTTTCAAATTGCAGCATCCTCCGATGTGATTGTTTTTCAGGCCTTTCCCATAGACTTCTCTAAAATTGACAGTATAAAAAAACATTAATTTAATTGTGTTTGTATACTGTACAAGCCACAAAATGCCCAAAAAAATAAATCTACAACCACTGAAACGCATCTGATGATACTGCTGTTCATAATAGAAAGCTGCAGTAGGGATAGAGATAAGCGAACCAGTCCAGATTTGGTTTGGTTCTGATTTGCCAAATTTTTGAAAAAGTTTGGTTTGGAAATTTGTTTCAGTTGCCCTGGAAATTGGTATATAACACCCTCCAATCTCCTAGGACTAAGAATTATTAGGAAAACATGTTCTACACTACTCTACTACACTACTAAGTTAGGTATTTGGCTTTTGGGGGAAATTTATTGAAAACAGAAAAAGTTCACACTACAGTGATATTATATCACAAAAGTAGGGCATTAAGTAGAAGCATGCAATGGTGGTTTCCTCATCACAAACAATTTATTGAAACAAAAGCCAACAACAGTGGTGGGTATACCCCTACAAAAAATATCAATGTCTCGTCTTCTCATATGGCCTTGAGCATCAATTACAGCTTGACAACAATGTTCCATGCTGTTCACAAGTTGACTTATTGTCTGCTAAGGCTTGTTGAAGGGCGGCCCTCAGATCATTGAGGTTCTGAGATACAGAGTTACGAGCCTCTACACAGCGACTCAGCTGATCCCATATGTTTTAAATGTGATTCAGGTCTGGAGAAAGTGCAGGCCTCTCTATTTGAGGTATCCCAGTCTCCAGCAGCCGTTCCCTAATGATGCAACCTCAATGAGCTTGGGCACTGTCATCCAGAAGAGGAAATTAGGCCTGTGTTGTTCATGCAGAGGCACAATGACTGGATTAATTATGTTATTCAAGTAGTATGGACTTGTCACTGTAACCTTCACAAAGTGTAGGGCAGTTCTGTAATGACTAGACACAACTTCCCATACTGTAACACCAGTGTTGTCTGGTGACAACAGCGGCTGATGCATAGCACTCTACTTGAAGTCTCCAACATTGCGGTCATCATTTCTGCTTAGCGTGAATCAACTTTCATTGAACAGCACTGAGGCCCACTGGTCCCTCGTCCAGTGTAGATTACCCCTGGCCCATGCAAGACTGTGCCTTGTGGTGTGGTCAGGTACTCTTGCAGGTCATCTAGCACGCAACGGTTTGATGTAAATAGTCAAATGGATGTCACACTTCGGTGCCTCTCAGCTCCCTTAAATGTGCCTGGAGTTGTGTGGCATTCATAATTCGCTCCTTCAGGGCATTGTTTACAATGAAGCGGTCATGAGTGTCGGAGGTGGCAAAAGGACATCCACTTCTATGCCTTTCTGTGACTCTTCCAGTCTCTCTGTATCTCTGTTGCAACCTGCTGATGACACTCTGTGACACTCTAAAATCAGTGGCCACTTCTGTCTGAGAACATCCTGCTTGAAGCCTCCCAATGGGGAGATACTGTTGATCAATTGGTAGGTGTTGTCTTGGTCTCATGATGTCAAAATGTGAACAGTATGATGATGAGGACTGTTTAAATACAAATTCTAATTGAACCAGGAAATTTACTGGGTCATTCATGGATCAAACCTGTTGTGAATTTTGCAGTTAATCTCCTTGTTAGAGAACAGCAAGTTGAGCAAAAAGTACTGAAACATTGAACAGTTGGACATGTGCATACAAAAGTTTAGAGAAGGTCACATTAAGTTCACATATAAAGGTTAGAGTGCATTTTAGGTTCATCCTGATATTTCACCCACAAGCCAAATATCCCTAACTTTTTGTGAGTAGTGTATCTTTTCATACATTTTTTTTATAAATTTCTGCATTTTCTTTCCCCCCTACCTAAACTTTTGAACACAATGACAGAAATAATCAATCATGTCCAAGAGACACTGTCATACATAGCTATGGGTAAATGCATATTATGCTTTTTCATATTAGAAACCTTCCAAAAATTGTCCCTTATCGGGGCAGATGGTGTTTACACATATGGTGTTTTGGGATAAAAAAAAACAAAACAAATAAAACCATAGATTGTTAGGGGACCAAGCATCCAAAAATGATGCCTTGATGGGGTAAGAGTGCCTGCCCATATGACATGCACAAGTGTTGTCAGAAAGAAAAGTGGCTTGTTCTGAACGAGCCTATAAAAGTTTTAATTGGGAGCAGCAACAGTATAGCATGGATGTGGAAATAGTAGGGTATTAGAGGCATGTGGCCACAATAGTAATGGCAGCAGAAGCAGCATGGAACATACAAGGCAGTAGATCGGCTGTCTATGCGTAACATAGTAACATAGTAACATAGTTTATAAGGCCAAAAAAAGACATCTGTCCATCCAGTTCGGCCTGTTTTCCTACAAGTTGATCCAGAGGAAGGCAAAAAAAAAACCCTGTGAAGTAGAAGCCAATTTTCCCCACTTTAGGGAAAAAAATTCCTTCCCTACTCCAATCAGGCAATCAGAATTACTCCCTGGATTAACGACCCATCTCTAGTAACTATAACCTGTAATATTATTACCCTCCAGAAATGCATCCAGGCCCCTCTTGAACTCTTTTAGTGAACTTACCATCACCACCTCCTCAGGCAGAGAGTTCCATAGTCTCACTGCTCTTACTGTAAAGAATCCTCTTCTATGTTTGTGTACAAACCTTCTTTCCTCCAGACGCAGAGGAAGTTCCCTCTCGTCACAGTCACAGTCCTGGGGATAAATAGATCATGGGAGAGATCTCTGTACTGACCCCTGATATATTTATACATAGTTATTAGATCTCCCCCCAGTCGTCTTTTTTCTAAAGTGAATAACCCTAATTTTGATAATCTTTCTGGGTACTGTAGTCCACCCATTCCAGTTATTACTTTAGTTACCCTCCTCTGAACCCTCTCCAGCTCTGCTATGTCTGCCTTGTTCACAGGAGCCCAGAACTGTACACAGTATTCCATGTGTGGTCTGACTAGTGATTTGTAAAGTGGTAGGACTATGTTCTCATCACGGGCATCTATGCCCCTTTTGATGCAACCCATTATATTATTGGCCTTGGCAGCAGCTGTCTGACACTGGTTTCTACAGCTTAGTTAGCTGTTCACTAAAATTCCTAGGTTCTTTTCCATGTCAGAGTTACCCAATGTTTTACCATTAAGTATGTACTGGTGACTTGCATTATTCCTTCCCATATGCATAACCTTACATCTGTCAGTGTTAAACCTCATCTGCCACTTCTCTGCCCAAGCCTCCAGTCTATCCAGATCCATCTGTAGCAGTGTACTTTCCTCTTCTGTGTTAATTACTTTACACAGTTTAGTGTCATCTGCAAAAATTGATATTTTACTGTGCAAGCCTTTTACAAGATCATTACTAAATATATTGAAGAGAATATGGCCCAATACTGACCCCTGTGGTACCCCACTAGTGACAGTGACCCAATCTGAATATGTGCCGTTAATAACCACCCTCTGTTTTCTATCACTGAGCCAGTTACTTACCCACATACAGACATTTTCTCCCAGGCCAAGCATTCTCATTTTATATACTAACCTTTTATGTGGTACCGTGTCAAATGCTTTAGAGAAGTCCAGATATACGACATCCATTGATTCGCCGTGGTCCAGTCTAGAACTTACCTCCTCATAGAAACTGATTAAATTGGTTTGACATGACCAATCCCTCATGAAGCCATGCTGATATGGAGTTATTTGCTTATTTTCATTTAGGTACTCCAAGATAGCATCTCTTAGAAAACCATCAAACAGTTTACCCACGACAGATGTTAAACTTACCGGCCTATAGTTCCCGGGCTCTGTTTTTGGACTCTTTTTGAATATTGGCACCACACTTGCTATGCGCCAATCCTGTGGAACACTCCCTGTCAGTATAGAGTCCTTAAATATCAGAAATAAGGGTCTGGCGATGACATTATTACCACTGGTAGTAGTAGTGGTAGTAGTTGCAGATGTGTAGCATTAATAGTGGTTGAAGTAGGGGATTAGCAGCGAGGAGTACAAGCTGAGGTGATGGCGGCAGCAGAATCCATACAGTACATGTTGGCAGGCAGGCAGCAGTATAATGGTGGCAGTGGCCTGATGGAGGCAGCAGCTCTACGGAACATAATGGCAGACAGGCAGCAGCAGTGGCATGATGTAGACAGCAGCAGACATATGGAACATGCTGGTAAGCAGGCAGCAGAAGTGGCATGATGATTGACAGTGGCTTGATGGACGCAGCAACAGCCGTATAAAACATGACGGTAGGCAGGCAGCGGCAGTGGCATGATGGAAGCAGCAGCAGCTGTACAGAACATGAAGGTAGGCAGGCAACATGAAGGTAGGCAGGAAGACAGCACTAGTGGTAAGATGGGACACCATCAGCAAGGTCAGATCTAGGCTTTGGCCTTAGCCAGAGGAGTGTGAAAATCCTACCAAATTCAGGTTTAGTTAATTTGTGATCATTTAGACACTGGGGGATGACAGCTTGGTCCGTTTAGGTGTCATCATGCCCCCTGCGGTGCTGAAAAATCTCCTCGAGATGACACTGGAGGCTGGGCAAGAAAAAAGTCATGTCAGAGAGTATACTGGGCCAGTTCTGGCCACTGTTCTAGTCTGCCTGCCCAGAAGTCCATGGGATCAGGGAACAGGGTATGAGCCAGAGTCAGGCCAGACTATAGGCAGGGCCGTATTTAGGGTTCATGCTGCCCTAGGCACTCTCTGTGATGACGCCCCCCCCCCCCCAACGCGACCCATTCCCCCACGCCCCCAAATTTCAGCCGCGCCACCACCCCCCAGCAAAACCTGACCCTATGCACTTTAGTCATCCAGTCACAGGGGTCGGCCCTATAGGCTGACAATGGAGGCTATTGTGCCTGCATGTATTTACTATATTTCTACATAACTATCGCAGCAATTTACCGTATCTAGAGCTTGCCAGCAAACTTAATGCAACTAAAGGAGTCATGATAAACATACCACATACCAACTATGCACCCACCAGACCTCAGATCAGCGTATTGTGCCCCCATCAGACCTCAGATCAGCAGAATGTGCCCCCATCAGTCCTCAGATCAGCAGAATGTGCCCCATCAGATCTTAGATCATAAGAATGTGCCCCCAACAGACCTCAGATCAGCCCACTGTACCCCCATCAGACCTCAGATCATCCCATTGTGCCCCATCAGACCTCACATCAGGCTACTGTGCCCCCATCAGACCTCAGATCAGCCCACTGTGCCCCCATCAGACCTCAAATCAGCCTACTGTGCCCCCATCAGACCTCAGATCAGCTCACTGTGCCCCCATCAGACCTCACATCAGCCCACTGTGCCCCCATCAGACCTCACATCAGCCCACTGTGCCCCCATCAGACCTCAGATCAGCCCATTGTGCCCCCATCAGACCTCAAATTAGCCCACTGTGCCGCCATCAGACCTCAGATCAGCCCAGATCAGCCCGCTGTACCCCAATCAGATCTCAGATCAGCCCACTGTTCCCCCAACAGACCTCAGATCAGCCCACTGTACCCCCATCAGACCTCAGATCAGCCCGCTGTACCCCAATCAGACCTCACATCAGCCCATTGTGCCCCATCAGACCTCACATCAGGCTACTGTGCCATCAGACCTCAGATCAGTCCACTGTACCCCCATCAGACCTCAGATCAGCCCACTGTGCCCCCATCAGACCTCAGATCAGTCCACTGTGCCCCCATCAGACCTCAGATCAGTCCATTGTGCCCCCATCAGACCTCACATTAGCCCACCGTGCCGCCATCAGACCTCAGATCAGCCCATTGTGCCCCCATCAGACCTCAAATCAGCCTCTTGTGCCCCCATCAGACCTCAGAACAGCCCACTGTGCCCCCATCAGACTTCAGATCAGCCCACTGTGCCCCCAACAGACCTCAGATCACCCCACTGTGCCACCATCAGACCTCAGATCAGCCCATTGTGCCCCATCAGACCATTGTGCCCCATCAGACCTCAGATCAGAACATTGTGCCCCATCAGAGATCACATCAGCCTTTTGTGCCCCAGCCCCCATCAGACCTCAGATCAGCCCGCTTTTCCCCCATAAGACCTGTCCCATTTGCCAGCCTGACAGGTGCTCCCTTAGATGTGCACAGCCACAAGCACACACAAAAAAAATACTTACCTGTTCGCTCTGGACTTCAGCGCGCGCCTTCTTCTCCTGAAGCAGTGTGATCCCGCGAGACTTGTGACCCAACTCCGGGTCTCGCGGTATCACACAGCCAGAGAGCTGCCGGAGAGCTGCATGGGGACGGGCGGCCACAGCAGGTATAAGGGTTTATTGAAATAACTGCGCACCCCTTGCCCAGGGCCGCTTCTAGCTTTTCTGCTGCCTGAGGCGAAAAATTAAATGGCGCCCCCTTCCTTTGCCCCATCAGACCTCAGATCAGCGTCTTATGCCCCATCAGACCTCAGATCAGCGTCTTGTGACCCCATCAGACCTCAGATCAGCGTCTTGTGACCCCATCAGACCTCAGATCAGCGTCTTGTGCCCCCATCAGACCTCAGATCAGCGTCTTGTGCCTCCATCAGACCTCAGATCAGCGTCTTGTGCCCCCATCAGACCTCATATCAGCGTCTTGTGCTCCCATCAGACCTCAGATCAGTGTCTTGTGCCCCCATCAGACCTCAGATCAGCATCTTGTGCCCCCATCAGACCTCAGATCAGCGTCTTGTGCCTTGTGCCCCCCTCAGACCTGCCCACCCAGCCACTTAAAAAAAACATACTTACCTGTTCTGCGCTACCGCTGCCCTCAGCTCCCGCGGTCCACTGTCTTCCCTTCCGACGCGCACTATGATCTGACGCTGTGTCAGGTCATAGTGCGCGCCGGAAGGGAAGCCAGTGGAGCGCGGAACCTGAGGGCAGCGGCAGCGCAGGACAAGTAAGTATGTGTTTTTTTTAAGTGGCTGGGTGGGCTGCCCATGCCACCCGAAAGCACACCGCCCCCCCCCCCCCCCGAAAAAAAAAAATTAAAAAAATTCCATGATGGTTTTTGAAATTTTTTTTTCCCCACAATGCTTATAGATTCTCCCGACGGGGTGCAGTCCCCGGCAACCCGCCACCCTAGGCACCGTGCCCCCGGTGCCTAGTTGCTAATACGGCCCTGACTGTAGGAAGACCTGAACATGGGCGTTGAGGCGG
This sequence comes from Rhinella marina, assembly GCA_900303285.1. NCBI lineage: Eukaryota > Metazoa > Chordata > Amphibia > Anura > Bufonidae > Rhinella > Rhinella marina. The sequence continues at coordinate 63,670 of ONZH01005136.1, read as the reverse complement.
GACACCTCTGCTTGCTGATTTGGCTCAGCCTGGGGTGTGAAGTGGCTGCCAATACTGCTTCTGCTGCTTGTGGCAGCGGGAGGTGTGTGTGGAGGGCTGAGAGGGACCTGACTTTCAGACACGTTGATGACAGGTGTCTGCCCACCAAAAGCTGTGGCAAGCTGCGTACACAGTGTTTCCTGGTAATAACGTAATTTGTCCTACCTTTCAGAGGGAGGAAAACATTCCACCATTTTGCTTTGATAGAAAGGGCCTAGGGCTATCCATTAATCATCAGACTACTTGATGTCAATGATACGCCTGTCATAGTAGTAAGAAAGCCAGCATACAGCTCGGCTAAGAAGCCAGTTCTTTCTGACTCTACCCCCAATTAGATGATTGGGTGTCATGGCCGCTATCACTGCTATCATCATCCTCCCACTTTGACGCCTCCTCTAGTGGCATCTCCTCATCCTCATTCTCCTTAAGAGTGTGTCCTTGTGGGTTCCCAACAGCTACAGGGCAGACAGCAAGATGTGTTAGTCGTTCTTCCGCTGTCTTTCCCTGCTGCATGAGCATCAGTATCTGTTCTAAGATAAATATGGGGGATTTGGGACAACTGCAGCATGAACCACATAAGCTGCCACTGCATGATCTCGAAACAACACATGCTTCCTACTGAGGAGGTCTGGTGCATGACAAAATTGTTCATGGCTTTCTGCTCCTTGTACAGTCGCTCTAGCACGTGCAATGTTGAATTCCAGTGAGTTCTTGCCAAGAATGGCTGAAATGTGAGGACAGTCACCTGGATATTGTCAGTACTTTGCGCAAGCCTAGGTTAATGATGTGTGTGGTGTGGGAGCCAGGTTAACACAAGTGTGTGTGTGTGTGTGCGTGTGTGTGTGTGTGTGTGGGGGGGGGCCGTGTTAAAAGGTCCTGACCTTGTTGCTGGAGTGCTGCCTCAAAAACATTGACCCAGTGAGCTGTGAAAGACATGTACTGTCCCTGTCTGTAACAGGGGCACCAGGTGTTCACCTTGCCGCTTATTTGAATCCTGCTGATCTTGCACATGGCTGTGGTTGTTCGCAGAGAGCTAGTGGACGCCGAGCTTGGCATAGGTCCAGCACGTTTTGCGCCTGCGTCCACAGTATTAGTGGCATCACCAGTTCCCAAGCTGACCACAATATAAGCACATCTGGCTCTGGTTTTGGTCGTATATTTCCTCCATGGCCCTCCTCTTCAGATTTCTCCTCCTCCTTTTTGGCACCTTGATCCGGCTCCCAGGTCCTGTCCAACACACAGTCATCTGCGTCCTCTACCTCCCTGACACTTTTATCAGACTGTGATATATCATGGTGGGTTCCTTGGCCCCCCTCCCCATTCCCAGCTCTGTATTTGCCCTGACTGCCACTGTCACTGCCCTCACCACCAATACCGTGGCTACAGGTGCCACTATAACCACCACCATCACAGTTCCTCCTCAGGACAGTCCAAATGCTGACTGCTCTCACACAAGTTGTTAACAGGGATACTCTCTAGACCAGGGATCAGCAACCTTCAGCACTCCAGCTGCTGTGAAACCACAACTCCCAGCATTCATACTTACTCAGCTGTATTTGTAACTCCCAGAGAAGTGAAAGGAAGATTCTGGGAGTTGTAGTTTCACAACAGCTGGAGTGCCAGATGTTGCTGATCCCTGCTCTAGACTGTCTGCTATACGTTATGATTAGAGATGAGCGAGCATGCTCGTCCGAGCTTGGTGCTCGTTCGAGCATTACGGTACTCGTAAGTGCTTGATGCTCGGACGAGCATCTCGCCATGCTCGAGGAAATGGCATCTCCCGCATTTTTAATTTTTGGCGCCTATAAAATCAGCCAATCACAAGCCAGGAGACTCTGCGGTACACCCAGCATCACGTGGGGCCCTTACATGTCGATAGCAGGGGTTGGCTGGCCTGATCAGGTGACCCTGGAATATACTAGTGACTGCCCGCGGTGCTCGGCTCAGATGCTGTCTGGATGTCGTTAGGCACAGATCTGCTGCGTTTCAGGGAGAGTGTTAGGGCCTGGATTTAGTTCTCTGTTAGGCCGGAGTGATATCAAAAGAACCCAACAACCCTTCTAAGGGCTACAAGACACTTTTTTTTGTCTCTGGGCTGGCCGGCACTAGTAGTGCAGCTATCGCCATATATGACAATTTTTTTTTTTATTGTTTTATCTCAGTGATACAAATCCATTTCATACAGCTGTGTGGAACCATTCTGTGTGTCACAGTTCAGCTGTCCAGTCACCACAAACCACAATCCATATTTTCTGTCCAGGTGACACATTCTGTACGTCACGTAATTAAAAAAGGTCTTTTGCTCTCACTGATACAGCTACATTAGAAAAATCTCTGTGCGACATTTGTCTGGGTTGAAGTCAAAATAGCCACAGTCAGCAGGGGCTGAGTTTGCTCTCTGATATTTTCTGCACGTCAAGTTAAAAAAAAATAAAATATAAAAAAAAAATGTTTTTTTGTTGTTTTATCTCAGTGATACAAATCCATTTCATACAGCTGTGTGGAACCATTCTGTGTGTCACAGTTCAGCTGTCCAGTCACCACAAACCACAATCTGTATTTTCTGTCCAGGTGACACATTCTGTATGTCACGTAATTAAAAAAGGTCTTTTGCTCTCACTGATATAGCTACATTACAAAAATCTCTGTGCAACATTTGTCTGGGTTGCAATTAAGCAGACCAAGTCTGCCTAATCTAATAGTTTCAGTGTAATTGCTCCATACTGCACGGTACGTAATAACATACGTAATTTTGCTCTAACTTATCCACCTATATACAAAGCACAATCCGTATTTTCTGTCCAGGTGACACATTCTGTACGTCACGTAATTAAAAAAGGTCTTTTGCTCTCACTGATTCAGCTACATTACAAAAATCTGAGTGCGACATTTTTCTGGGTTGCAGTCAAAATAGCCACAGTCAGCAGGGGCTGAGTTTGCTCTCTGATATTTTCTGCACGTCACGTTAAAAAAAAAATATATAAAAAAATATTTAAAAAGATAGTTTTTTTGTTGTTTTATCTCAGTGATACAAATCCATTTCATACAGCTATGTGGAATCATTCTGTGTGTCACAGTTCAGCTGTCCAGTCACCACAAACCACAATCCGTATTTTCTGTCCAGGTGACACATTCTGTACGTCACGTAATTAAAAAAGGTCTTTTGCTGTCACTGATACAGCTACATTACAAAAATCTCTGTGCGACATTTGTCTGGGTTGCAATTAAGCAGACCAAGTCTGCCTAATCTAATAGTTTCAGTGTAATTGCTCCATACTGCACGGTACGTAATAACATACGTAATTTTGCTCTAACTTATCCAGATTGAACAAGTTTGTGAGTTTCAGTACAGCAGGCCCATTTTTTTTTGTACATATAATACACTTATATACAGATAATGTTGAACCCCAGGGCTAAGGGTCGAGGACGAGGGCGTGGGCGTGGGCATTCAATTACTACAGGGGGCATAGGCCATGGTCCTGGGAAGGGTGAGACAGTACCTGCTGATAAAGGAAGCAGGGGAACGCTGCAGAGCTACACTCCCTAGCTTCATGTCTCAACTTACAGGGACACGTGGTAGAGGACTGTTGAAACCACAACAGTGCGAACAGGTGATGTCGTGGATTGCGGACAATGCTTCAAGTAATTTGTCCACCAGTCAGTCGTCCACGCAGTCCACCCACGTTACCCAAGGGAGCACTCCTCTGGCTCCTCCACCTCAACCTCCTTCCCCCCATTCTGCCCCCTACCAGGAAAATTTGGAATGCGATCCGGCATACTCTGAGGAACTGTTTTCTGGACCCTTCCCAGAGTCACAAACCACTTCTCAGGTTGCTGCTGACCTCTTTCCCGATGCCCAAGTTTTCCAACTGTCGCAGTCTGTGGGTGATGATGATGACATTGTTGACTTAGTGGAAGAAGTGTGTAAAGAGGTGTAAGACGATGAGGAGACACTGTTGTCAGACAGTGGTGAAGTTGTTGCCAGGGCAGGAAGTCCGAGGGGGGAGCAGACTGAGGAATCGGAGGATGACGAGGTGACTGACCCAAGCTGGGTTGATAAGCCGAGTGAAGACAGTGCTTCTGAGGCGGAGGCGAGTGCTGCACCAGAACAGGTTGGAAGAGGCAGTGGTGTGGCCAGAGGGAGAAGCAGGGCCAGAGCTGGTGCATCAGCAGCAACTGTTTCACGTAGTGAAGCTCCCGTGGCGAGGCCTAGATGTTCGCAAGTCTGGAGGTTCTTTAAAGAAAGTGAGGATGACCGACGGACTGTGGTGTGCAACCTGTGCCACACCAGGATCAGCATGGGTGCCACCAATACTAGCCTAACCACCACCAGCATGCGCAGGCATATGAGTGCTAAACACCCCACTCAATGGAACCAAGGCAGTTCACCTCCTGCGGGTCCCACCACTGCTCCTTCCCCTGTGTCACTCGCTGCCTCTGCTAGTCAACCCCATGCCCAGGACCCCGGCACGAGCACCTCCCGCCGGAAAACCACACCTTCAACTCCATGATCCTCCACAGAGTCCACCAATGTGTCCCTGCGCAGCGTACAGCTGTCTTTACAGCAGACGCTGGAGCGCAAGAGGAAGTACAGTTCCACCCACCCACATGCCCAAGCTCTCAACGTCCACATCTCCAAATTGCTGAGCCTGGAGATGCTGCCCTATAGGCTGGTAGAGACTGAGGCCTTTCGCAATCTCATGGCGGTGGCTGCCCCTCGGTATTCGGTCCCCAGCCGCCACTATTTTTCCCGATGTGCCGTCCCATCCCTACACCAGCATGTGTCACAGAACATCATCCGTGCCCTGACCAACGCTGTTTCTGAGAAGGTCCACCTAACCACGGACACGTGGACAAGTGCTGCCGGGCAGGGACACTATATATCACTGACGGCACATTGGGTTAACTTGGTGGAGGCTGGGACCGAGTCTGACCCTGGGGCCGCTCATGTACTGCCCACACCGAGGATTGCGGGGCCTACCTCGGTCACGGTCTCTCAGACGTACTATGACTCCTCCTCCAACCCCTCCTCCTCCTCCACCTCCTCCTCTGAATTACCATCCGTGGGCACGGCGCCTTCAGTCGGTAGCTCTAGGCGCAGCAGCAGTGCAGTGGGTAAGCGCCAGCAGGAGGTGCTCAAACTGCTGAGCTTAGGTGACAAAAGGCACACCGCCCAAGAGCTGTTACAGGGCATCACGGCGCAGACCGATCTGTGGCTGGCACCGCTGAACCTCAAGTCAGGCATGGTTGTGTGTGACAACGGGCGTAACCTGGTGGCGGCTCTGCAACTCGGCAGACTGACACATGTGCCATGTCTGGCCCACGTGTTCAATCTCATAGTTCAGCGGTTCCTCAAGACATACCCCAATCTGTCTGATTTGCTCACCAAGGTGCGCCGCATCTGTGTGCATTTCCGCAAATCGACCACAGATGCTGCCACTCTCAGGGCAGCGCAGCGCCGCCTACAACTGCCCGCTCACTGACTGTTGTGCGACGTGCCCACAAAATGGAATTCGACATTAAACATGTTATCCAGAGTTTACCAGCAGCGCAGAGCGATTGTAGACTGCCAGATGTCAACTTCCACCAGAACTGGTAGTCAGGTCACTCAGATTCCTCAAGTCTACAATGAGGAGTGGACGTGGATGTCTGATATCTGCCAGGTGTTGACCACCTTTGAGGAGTCAACATAGATGGTCAGCGGCGATGCCGCCATTATCAGCCTCACCATCCCGCTGCTTTGCCTGTTGAAAAACTCACTGCTCAGCATGAAGTCGGATGCTTTGCGCTTGTCACAATAGACGGTGGAGGAAGATACGTTGCTTGATAGCCAGAGCACCCTCCGGTCTGTTTCTCAGCGCGTATCGGAGGAGGGGGATGAGGATGAGGAGGAGGAGTAGAATGTCAGCGAGACAGAAGAGGGTACCAGTGCTCAGTCCTTCTTAACTCTTGAGCGTGTATGGGCTGAAGAGGAGGACTTGGAGGAGGAGGAAGAAATGGAGAGTCAGGCCAGTGAGGAGAGGGAATTCTTGTGTGTTGGGACTCTGGCGCACATGGCAGACTTCATGTTAGGCTGCCTATCCCGTGACCCTCGCGTTAGAAGCATTTTTTCAAACACCGATTACTGGGTGTTCACTCTCCTGGACCCACGGTACAAGCAGAACCTTTCCACTCTCATCCCTGTAGAGGAAAGGAGTATGAGAGTGAATCAATATCAACAGGCCCTGGTGCACAAGCTGAAACAATTCTTCCCATCTGACGCCGCTAGCGGCAGAGGGCATGGTTCTGTGGGCCAAGTAGCGGGTGAGAGGAGGCGAGCAGGCAGCTTGTCCAGCACTGTCAGGGGAACGCTCTCCAAGGTTTTTGCCAGTTTTATGTCACCCCAGCAAGACACTGTCACCTGTCCCCAGTCTAGGCAGAGTAGGGGTGAGCTTTACAGAAAGATTGTGAGGGAGTACCTAGCTGACCATACCAACGTCCGGACCGATCACTCTGCTCCATACAACTACTGGGTTTCAAAGCTGGACACGTGGCCTGAACTGGCGCTGTACGCCTTGGAGGTGCTGGCCTGCCCTGCCGCTAGCGTGTTGTCAGAGCGGGTATTCAGTGCAGCTGGTGGCGTCATCACTGATAAGCGTACACGCCTGTCACCTGACAGCGCTGACAGGCTGACGCTTATTAAAATGAACAAAGCCTGGATTTCACCGGAATTCAAATCTCCTCCGGGGGAAAGCAGCTAAAGATTAACATTACTTATGTATCCGATTCCTCTTCTCTACTCCTCCTCCTCCTTGTCGTCTTTGCCTAACGCTGACCCAAAAAACGCAATTTTTTAGAGGTCCAACTGGCACTCTTTTACCACAATTTTTCCGGAGGGCCACCTACAGGCCCTCTCTCTAAACAATTTTTCCAGAGGTCCACCTACAGGCCCTCTCTCCAAACAATTTTTCTGGAGGTCCACCTACAGGCCCTCTCTCAAAACAATTTTTCCGGAGGGCCCCCTACAGGCCCTCTCTCCAAACAATTTTTCCGGAGGTCCACCTACAGGCCCTCTCTCAAAAAAATTTTTCTGGAGGTCCACCTACAGGCCCTCTCTCTAAATAATTTTTCCGGAGGGCCCCCTACAGGCCCTCTCTCCAAACAATTTTTCCGGAGGTCCACCTACAGGCCCTCTCTCTAAACAATTTTTCCGGAGGGCCACCTACAGGCCCTCTCGCTAAACAATTTTTCCACAGTGTCAACTACAGACAGTGTAAAACAATGTTTCAGGAGCGTCAAACAGACAGTCCAAAACAATTTTTCAGGAGGCGCAAGTACCGACATTTAAAAAAAATAAAACATTTCTGAGGGTCGACTTTATGTACTCCGAAAAGAAGAAATTTTTTGGAGGCTCAACAAAAGCCATTTCACTGCATTCTCAGTCGGACAAAGTCATTGGCGGTGTAACCGCCATGCTGTGTCAGGCTAAATTTTTGGGTGCTTCACCAGCTAGCGCATACTAACTCAGTCACTCTGCTGTCACCGCCGCCATACAGGGCCACGAAAAATGTTTATGTGGTTCGCCTGCTCCCGCAGTCTAACTCGGTCACTCTGTTGTCACCGCCATGCTGCGTCAGGCTAAATTTTTGGGTGGCTCACCTGCTACCTCATCTAACTTGGTCACTTGTTGGTGTCACCGCCATGCTGTGTCAGTCTTATGCCTTCATCGTGTGGCTGGGGATAGGAGAGCAGTGCCAGCATGGGCATGGGTGATGGACCTTTGTTGCACCTAGTTGGGTGCTTTCCTAACATGTGATGGGCATGTGCCTCACCTTTCTTGCTTTGTGTGAGCACAATTGCCATGAGGGTAACCACCAGGCTGTTGCAGGAGAATTTGGGGTAATGGTGGGATTAGGCAGCCTCAGAGGCATCCATGCATGCTGCCCCTGCTGTTTCCTGTCCATTTCCGTGGTGTTTCCATCATTTTCTGAGGTTTCCAGGTTTTCACCCAGCCTTCCCTAGGCAGAGCCTTGGTCCCCTGCAAAAAATGCTCGAGTCTCCCATTGACTTCAATGGGGTTCGTCACTTTTTCTAGTTGTCAACCTACTATGAGATTATTTCCCCCTCCCCACACACTTGAACTGTCTGGAGATGCCCTGACACAGATTTCAGACTAGTAGTTCACATCAGTGATTTCAAAATTCTACCTTCTTTATTGGAAAACACATGTTGCACAGTTGTATTGCTATTTTTCGCAAAAAAAACAAAAATACAAGCAAAAAACTTTGAACTGTGTGAAGGTTCCCTGAGATTTCAGTCTAGTATTTCACGTGATTGATTAAAACACTATTCTTTGTATTGTAAAACATGTTGCATATTGCTCCCTCCTCCCCCCCCCAAAAAAAAATTATAATAATTGAACTGTCTGGAGATGCCATGATACAGATTTCAGTCTAATATTTCAGGTGTTTTCACTGAGATTTCAAACGCTATCTTTTCTCTGGATGGTAAAACACATGTTGTATAGTTGTATTGAGTTTATTCTTCCCACACCAACACTTGAGAGAAAAAATAAAAGCTGTATTTCTGTTTAAATGAGAAAAAAGATGTACTTGCTGATTTCAAGGTTCTGCGGCAGCTGCAGCTGTGCTAGGAGGCACACGCAGCCTCAGGTCCTTAGTTCTCACTCAATGGTTGACAGCTTTCCCTGTCTTTCCCTATTCTACACAATTATTCTTCTTTCTAGCCTTTCCCTTAACTGTCCCTGACAGTAGAATACAAGCTTGATTGTGACTGTACACTGTCCCTAAGATCAACCACTGCACCCATCCACCCACATTCACAGCCCAGCACAGAATAACGTTCTGCAAGAGCACAACCCCCCCCCCATCCCTCCTCTGCCCTTCTGCAGCACTGATTGGCTCATCTAGGATGTCTGTCGGCCTGTAAGCCAGTAAGGGCAAGCCCTCCCTCCCCCCACTTCCTTTTATGTGAGCAACCTTCTTCCTTCTCCCTCATGCCTTTTTTCACATGTGCAGTAAAATGGTCCTGCCCACTGTTTTACTGGATTCATCTGAAGCAAATTTGAAGAGCTTCAGGTTCGTCTCTAAAATATGTGCATTGTGTGAACAACCTTCTGTATTACTGAGCAGGATATTTTGGAGATTACTAAATTCCGCTCCAAATTTGGAACAAGTATTACATTGATTCAGCCGGCCATATCAATAGAATATGAAGTTGGTGCTAGTGTTGCGAACTCAGAAACTTGCATGAGCACTGTATACTGCGAGACACCAAAAGCAGTGTTTCCTCTAAGCTTGCCTAAATTAAGCCTGCTGAGCGGGGATGGATTAAAGCTGGTCAATATTCCATCAAAGGTGGTATTGGCAGCGGATTAATCACATGTAGCACAATGAACAATAGGGTTTTATTCAGAAATAATAGCTCAACATATGAATATAGCTTTCAGTAAGATCAGAATCTCAGCACACCTGCCCCTGGCTTTCTTCTCTTCTCAGCTCTCTCTCTGTACATGTCTAACAAGTCTCTGCCCCTTCCTGCCTTTTTTCTTTAGCAATACTTTATGAACAACATAACACTGCATCTGGAAACAGGCAATCACATCATGTAATTGTTATTAGAATACACAGAGCAAGCATCATTCCAACAGTGAATAACTAATGAAAAGCTAACAGCTTTGTGTTTTTTTGCATTTGTTTTTATTCTGCTGCATTTTTTTTGTTAAAATTGGCAGTCCCAATGTTAATTAAGATCTAAGAGGGAACTAAGAGGGAAATATGGAATACAAGACACTAAATCTTTCTTTTGCTGCTGGTGTTTGCTGGTGTTCTACCTTAGCTTTTTATTACAAGGAAGGGGAGGTAATGATTGTGTGCAGGCTCTTTGTTCCTGATTTATTAGTAAAGAATGATCCGGATGCTTAGGATCTGTGGCAGGATGAAAGCTGTTACAGGCAGTTTATCTATGTACATTAACAACATAACACTGCATCTGGAAACAGGCAATCACATCATGTAATTGTTGTTAGAATACACAGAGCAAGCATCATTCCAACAGTGAATAACTTATTCGGTGAATAACTTTGGACTTCGATTTTTCAGCTTGAAAAAATTTTAAGACTGGGATCCGAAGTCGGCTTCGTTACCCAGGTACCAGTAGGTACCGAAACCGACTTCGGATCCCAGCTTTAAAATTGTTTTCAAGTTAAAAAATTGAAGTCCAAAGTTATTCACCTGAGTCTCATGAGACCTCTGAGATAACAAATTTCATCTCCGCGGAGCCGATACACTTGAGTGCTGTACAGAGATGGATCTGCGTACTGCATTCAAACAAGTTTTGACCAAAGCAACTTAGAATATATCCGAAGCTCACTTCGCCCAACACTAATGAAAAGCTAACAGCTTTGTGTTTTTTTGCATCTGCTTTTTCTCTGCAGCATTTTTTTTTGTTAAAATTGGCAGTCCCAATGTTAACTAAGATCTAAGAGGGAACTAAGAGGTAAATATGTAATACACGACACTAAATCTTTCTTTTGCTGCTGGTGTTTGCTAATTAGCCAGCATTTTTTGGGTCTCTTGCACATTTTATTCTTCAAAAACACAACATGCTGAAGCTTTTAGCATTTTTTTCTGACATTTTGACATCACGAAAAGCACCACTAAAAAAACACCTTAAAATCCACATGCTATATGAAAAATACACTAGGTTTCTAGGTTGTTTTTTGGGTGGTATAAAAGACCAGTGCAAAAATTATGTTTTTTAAGTGACCCTAATGGTTATGTTTTATAGGTTATTGTCTCATTATATTAGCACTAATGTTTATAGGGAGGTATTCATCAGGTGTTGGAGGGCACGCCGTTGGTGTTGTTTATAAGTTGTGCTCTTCTGTGGGACCATCTTTTAGTGTTATGAGGAACAATCTGCTGGTTTTGTTCATGGGTTGCACCCTCAAGACATTATCAGTGTTTATTGTGATGGTATTGTTTTTGGGGGAGCAAAAGCTGTTGTATATTGTGGCACGTTGACCAATAATTTCATAAAAACATGCAAATATATATACTGTATATACATATGCAAAGTTCTACCTTAGCTTTTTATTACAAGGAAGGGAAGGTAATGATTGTGTGCAAGCTCTCTGTTCCTGATTTATTAGTAAAGAATGATCCGGATGCTTAGGGTCTGTGGCAGGATGAAAGCTGTTACAGGCAGTTTATCTATGTACATACATATGCAGCGAGCCCCAGAGGAGCCAGTGCAGAGGATGGGAGTGGTAGTAGTCTTGATGAAGTGTTGTGTCACGGTGTACTCCCATAGGCTGTTTCTCCCTGTGGATCGGTGCAGTGGAAATGTAGTATTGAAGAATGGGGCCAGAATTAAACGTAACAAAGTCTTTTTTGCTAAGTGCAAAGTAGAACTTCAAATAAATTCAGTAGCAGCAGACTTCTCTGGCACCAATAAGGATTATGGAGACAGTTTGGATGGTGGCAATTCAGCACTTGGTACTGGCCTACTAATGTTCTTGGTGATGGGTGTCTTGGCTGTAATCCCTCACCTTGCAGTATTGTCTTTAATGCTGGTTGTAGCAGGGGTCTAGCGTCTAAGAACTTCACTTGATGCATGTTTGATCTCTGCAATGTCCATTCTTTCTCTTCTGTCTCTGGACAGGAACCCCCCCCCCTGGCAGGAAGCAGGAACGTCCCTCTCCTACCAAGCGTGGAGGAACAGGGTGGGTAGCCCTGTTCCCTGCCAACTGTTGTCATTCACATACCTACTGGTAACAAAAGCCAGAAACATATAATAACATACAAAACATTAAAATACATAACTATTTACAATTTTAGTACCCCCAGGTCTTGGATACTACACATAGATTTACTATTTGCAATACTCCGGGGTGATTAGGACCCCAACATCTATCAAACATGTTCATTGCTGTGCTTATAATTTGTGAAAATTGTCTAAAGACAATCATGGGGAAGGTCGTCAGGAGGAGGACATTCTGTGTAGGCATAAGGGTTAAGGATTGCTCAGCCTCCTCCTTCTTGCTGGGCTGCTTCTGTGTACTCTTCCAGGTGGAAGAGGAGCAGGATACAGCAGCAGCACAGTAAGAGGGAGGAGGCAGCACCAGCTTTCAGCCCCGACAAAACATTGTAACGCTACCATGAGGACATTATATGACTTATGAGCACTGTGGGTGTCTGGGCACTGTGAGCAGCATGGAGGTCTGAGGCTGCAGGCAGTGAGCGGGCCTCTTAGCAGGGGCCCTATAGAAGCTTTTAGGGTATGTGGCTACACAGCCTAAAGGGAACACTGGCCAAAAGACCTACAGTATACTGCAGTCTGGGAGGCATTTTTAGGTGATGAGACGTATCTGGGCTACAAGCTGTAGGACCATCTAGCGTAAGGATGGTGTGTTGAGGAACACAGGGGATGGTGATTTTTATAGCAAGATTTAGTAATACGGCACAGTGAGATTAAACAGTGGTAAGTGGATGCAAGCTGGTATAATAATACAAGATCTGAATAGCCCGTGCAGATCAGTTTATTTGACATCACATATTACAAGAACACTGTTTTTATTCATTCATCTGTCCCCAATGGGGCTCACAATCTAAGGTAGATTTAACCTCCTCACAGTCATATAAAAATTTGGAAAATCTTTCCAAAAACATCACTTTTTTATTGTAGATTTTTAATATGTGTCTGAAATACATCTTGTTGGAGCATAATAGCATTTTAACCCTTGAAAAAAAATGTTATTGGAACCAGTCAATAGGAGGTAGTGGAGGATTACAGTCAGGATGCAGACAGGGAGAGGACAGTTAAACCGGAAAGCACTTTGATGGGGCTTTCTCCATTGGAGGAGATTCTAGCCACCGTTCAAAGTAATGGAAAAGTGATACATGATATGGTTATTCAATTGGGGGCACTACAGTCAGATGTGTCCCTCATAAGAGATGAAGTCACCAAGATAAGAGACAGAGTCACGGTGATAGAAAAATCCTTTGGCTCTTTAGATCAGAAAGTTAAAGCAGTAAAATCTGAAACTGTCTCTTTAAGACTGGATTATAATAACCTGAAAAAAAAAGAAGTATAAACGAAGATGTGATGTGCACACTCAGCACTTAGTTGCTATAGAGTTGCTATAGCAACTAAGTGCTGAGTGTGCGCATCACATCTTCGTTTATACTTTGTTTGCTTCATATAGCTGGGGATACAGCTAGTGATACGCAGCACCTCATATCCATTTATTGTAGATTGGTGAGCCTCTAATTTACTTATCATTTGAAAAAAAAATGGTAGACTTGGAAGACAGGTCGAGGTGATGTAAAGTGAGAGTCTTGGGCTTACCTGAGGATGCCGAGAAAAAGGACCCTGCTAGAATGATTAAGTCGTTATTGTTGGAGAAACTTTGGAAAATAATTTTTTTCTCCTTTATTTTTGGTGGAGAGGGCTTACCGAGTCCCCGGGGGAAAACCCATTCCTGGAAATTTACCTTGTACTATTACTATTGATAAAAACCTTATCTTCCCGCAACAGAAATATGATTCTCAGGAGGGCGAGGGAATGTCCACCTATTGTATATAACGGAAATAAGTTACTTTTTTTTCTGGATTTTTCAGATGTGAAAAAAACATTTACAGGGCAAGGACATTAAGTATTCCTTTTTGTACCCAGAAATACTTCGCATAATTTTCAATGGAGCAACACATTTTTTTGATACTCCTGCCTTGGCTTCTGACTGGCTTGACCAGAATAATCTTTAAATAGCGGCCTGTTTTTGCTTTTGTTCTTAAAGGGGTTATCCCACGAATAATGTAAAAAATGAAAATCAGACATCATATAGTCTACGACAATACCATACTAACAAAGCTAGAACCGGCCCTGTACCTCACATGCATCCAGAGATCTCCACATTCATTTCTGTACTAGATTTATATCAAGCTGACAGCTCAAGGGGAGTGTCTTTTCTGCTGCAGCTCAGGCGGCGTGTCTCAGCTCTCCCTATCACAGCTCAGGAGGCAGTTGAAAGATGAAACTGAGCATGTGCGGCCTTCTCAGTAAGCAGGTCAAAGAAATAAGAAATTAAGTGGCACTATACAGATACATTTTATTGAATAACTCAGTAGGTATACAGAATTTTTAATGACATGCATTTACAAAAGTATTCGGATCCAGATGCTGGTTTGAAAACTATAGAATATTTTTCGTGAGACAACCCCTTTAATGTATTGTAAGGGCAGGATGGGTGGAACGGAGGAGGGAGTCTTAGTAGAGAGGTTTGCTTCTGGATAGTAGCGGATCATGGGATTTAGGGGGGGGATGGGGGTCAAGGTTTGGGCTGCGATGCGTCTCATAGGATGAAGTAAGCGGGGGGGGGGGGGCCTGGAGTCAAGAAGGGTTGTAATAGATCTTATTAGTTGACTTTATGTGAGTAAGAATTTTAACCTGGAACGTACGGGGTCTTGGATAGGGATGAGCGAACCGAACCGTAACAAACCAGATTCGTTACGAACTTTGCAAAAAGTTCGGAACGAATCTGGTAAAAAAAAAAAACGGTAACGCAAAACTTTACTTTTTTCACAGAATAGACCAGGATACAAGGGATTATTACTCCTATAATCCCTTGTATCCTGGTTTTCTGTGAAAAAAAAATGTGTGACGTCACCCCACAGCCCCTGAAGTGCCTGAGCGTGCCGACATCTTGTCAGTGCGTCTCAAGACTTCAGAGGTATAGGAGCTGCCGATTAGTGTTAGAGAAAAGATATAGATAGATAGAAAATCAAACAAGTAGATAGATACAGGGAGAGATAGAGAAGAAATAGAAAGGGTTAGTGAGAGAAGCAGGAGAGAGGAAGAGAAAGCTAGATATAGAAGTTAAGGTGATAGATAGGGAAAGAGGCTGAGAAAGCAAGAGATAGGTAGAGATAGGGAGAGGAAGTCATATACATAAAAAAATTGTGACATCTAGGGAGAGATAGGGTGAGAAAAAAAAATAGTGAGAGAAAAGAGTCAGGACAGGTAGCATTCATGTTCCGTGACCGTACATGCTACACGTTGCTGCTCAGCTGGGTGCCGCCTCCTGCTTCTCCGTCAATTGTCTCTTCTCAACTATACTGGACTTGGTGCTATACAAGTGCTGCCGCCTCCTCCTCCGTCAATTTTCTCTTCTCAACTATACTGGACTGGGTGCTATACAAGTGCTGCCGCCTCCTGCTTCTCCGTCAATTGTCTCTTCTCAACTATACTGGACTGGGTGCTATACAAGTGCTGCTGCCTCCTGCTTCTCCGTCAATTGTCTCTTCTCAACTATACTGGCCTGGGTGCTATACAAGTGCTGCCGCCTCCTCCTCCGTCAATTGTCTCTTCTGAACTATACTGGCCTGGGTGCTATACAAGTGCTGGAGTACGCCTGTCTGTCTTCTGACCTGTGATGTCACTGAGACCGCATCGACTTCAACGCAGCCTATTCTTGGGCTGGTGCCACGATCTACCGTGTGTTTTTGGTGCGCTGGCATGACATGGACTGCTTCAGCGGACATCTTCAATGCTGTCAAATGTTGTCGAGTTGGCTGTCGACGACTATTTTTGCACTTTGATTTTTTCCACTTTTTTCATTGTAATAGCAACTGCAACTAAACGAAACTATACCCTTTCAGACTCCCACTATTGTAGCTGCAATTATTCAGCCGTTATAGCAAGGTTCGTTTTAGGTTCGGTTTGTACGAATCCGAACTTCACGAAAGTTCGCCGAACCGAACCAAACTTTTCAAAAGTTCGCTCATCCCTAGTCTTGGAGATAAGTTAAAGAGACAGGTGGTGTTTGGTTTAGTTCAAAGACATTTACCAGCGGTTGTTTATTAGAGACTCACTTTACTGAAGAGATTGCCGCACACACTACTAGAGGATGGGTCTCACAGACATTTCATATACATAAAAGGGTTGATTTTGCCTGTGAGGCATCCTCTATAGATAAACAGGAGATTTGTTTTACTATACGAGAAATTGGCTGGAAGACTTTGTGTTCTAGCTTTCATTTATATCCCTCCCCATTTTTCTTTTCATGTACTTAATAGTTTATTGATTTTTTTGGAACAATGGCCTGATTGTCTTGTTCTGATCAATGGGGATTTTAATTGCGTTCTTAATTCTATGACTGATAGATTTTCAATGAGAAGTGATACGCATACATCTTTATCTACTCAGAGGTCCCCCCTAACAAGATTTTGTAAGGAGTCTGGCTTTGTCAATGTCTGGTCTATTTTAGGCCGGGGAAAAAGAGCATATTCTTGTGTGAGTAAAGCTGTGAATTGCATGTCCAGAATTGACCTGGCTTTAATAAATTAAAAATATTTGAGATTTGTTAAATATATGAAATATGAAGCCAGGTCACTTTCGGATAATGTGCCTGTATCTCTTGAGCTCTCTATGGATGGAGATAGGGAAACGATACCTCCTCCTTTTAGACTAAACTCCTACTGGCTCTCAGTGGTCGAGAATCATAAGCTGATTATACGGGAGATGGTGTTTTTTTGGGATGTTAATTATAGATCTGTAAAAATCCAATTAGTTTGGGATTGCCACAATGAATCAGTTTGCCAGGAGGAAATCAGAGGAAAGTAGAAGGGCGATGCAGAATGCAAACCAGGAGTACTCTGATTTTTACTGAATAAGGCCCTTTTTTTAAGGGTCAAAAACAATTTTGTGAATCTGGTCGCCCAGGAAAATTTTTGGCTAATGTGAATGTTATAATTTGCTTACCCGGGGGAACAATTACTAAGAAGCAGGAGGAAATTAAGGATGGTTTTTTAAAATATTTCTCGGAAATTTACCAATCTAGTAATAGTATTTCTGATGAAAGAATGGATGCATTTTTGGACACTATTACTTTTCCGGTTCTTACAGATGTTCAGAGGGAATATCTTGAAGCGGATTTTTCACTTCAGGAAATAGAAGAGGCATTAAAAACCTGCCGGGAAATTCTTCTCCTGGGCTTGATGGCTTTCCCTATGAGTTTTACTGTAAATATTCCGAGATTATTGTTCCCCGCCTTTTGTGTGTTATTACTGAGTCAATAGAAGATGATGGGCTACCTAAGTCAATGACAGCAGGGGTAATTATATTAATAATGAAAAAGGGGAAAGACCTGTTAGATATGGAGTCTTAAAGACCTATATCGCTTTTGAACACAGACGTTAAGTTTCTGTCAAGAATGTTGGCTACTAGACTCTCTAGACTCATCTCTACAGTTATTCATCCGGATCAAAATGGGTTTATCCCAAAAAAAGGCATTCATCATAATCTTCACTGTCTTTTTGTGAATATACAGTCTTCAGGTGGGGATTCCTGCTCCATCCTGTCTCTTGACGACTCTAAAGTTTATAAATTTGGTTAGGCTGTTGTATAAATCTCCCACTGCTAGATTGAATTTTAATGGTAGCTTGACTCTGAGTTTTTTACTGTCCATAGGTACTTTATTGTTTGACATTTATATTGAGCCGTTGGCACTTAGCGTTAGACAAGGTACCAGTATTAAGGGGTTTGGAGTAATGGGACTTGAAGATTGGATTTTGCTATATGCCGAAGATGATTTATTTTTTATTAATCATACCAATATAACCCTTCCAAGGGTTATTTATATAGTTAACGCGTTTGGTGAGGTCTCTGGCTTGGATATCAATTGGTCCAAGACTACTCTTATGCATCTGGATTGCTTTGATTATTTAAGTGAGGGGCCCTTTAAGATGCTAAAAGTTGTTGATTCATTTGAATATCTTGGTATGATGATATCCCCCAGAATTAAGGACTTCAACTCTCTTAATCTGACTCCATTGATAAGTAAGTTGAGATCCAAAACTTCGATATGGCTTTGGTTACCCCTTTCTAGAGCACATAGAATATCATTGGTTAACATGGTTATCCTACCCCATGTCCTCTATATTCTTAGAAACTCCCCTATTTGAATTGAGGATACATTTTTTTAAACTCATTGAGAGGATCATTAATGATCTATTGTGGGGAAGAAAGCGAGTGAGGCTAAAATTGTCCTATTTTTATAAACCCTTGGAGTGCGGAGGACTAAATCTTCCATACTTCAAGGGTTATTTTACGGACAGTTATCTCTATTTCGTGATTGGGAGAATAGTCCTTTGTGTAGGACCTTTGTGAAGAGATCCCCATATGATAACATATTCATCTTGTTGGAATCCGGTCGTTTATTAAATATTGAACAAGAATACAGAATGACCGGAAAAATGTTCGTTAGATCTTGGTCCACTATTAGAAATTGGTTCGGGACCAAGGGATCTCTTATGTATACTCCCCTTTGGCATAATTTTCATTTACAGGAGCTTGATAAACTATCTGGTGATAAGTTTTGGCGAAATAGTAATATCACTTATGTTTCACAGGTGGTGGGGAATGGAGAGATACTTCCATTCTACTGTTTGACTCAGAGGGGGAATTTAGGTAATCTGAATTGGTTTTATTATTTAGATACGTTCAGCTCTTCTTAGTATAAAAAAAACTTCACTGTATATAAAAAAAACTTATTTTTGAATGATATGATGGGGTGCTCTAGCCAGATGGTCAGGATCTCCCAATTATATAAATTGTTAACTAAAGTATTATTTGATAAGGTTGTCTCTCCTGGTCAAAAAGCTTGGGGAATTGACTGCCCTATGATCACGGAAGAGGGTTGGGGAAATATATGCAGTTACTTAAGACTATCTTCTCATAATTGTAACCATATTTTAATACAATTTAATATTTTGCACAGAGTGTATGTCACGACAGCATGGCTTAATAAGTGTGGTTTACGAGACTCTTCGGACCAGGGCCGGACTGGGACTGAAATTCAGCCCTGGCATTTTGAAATCAAAGAGGCCCACATGCCTCGACTTTTTAAAGTCACAGCCAACCCTTTTAGAGGCCATAAAAATTATTAAAATATAATAATTTAATAAACGTAAACCACACCAAACAAGGTAAATAAACCGCCCCCTGCAGAGAGAGATGGAAAAGCTATATCTCCTGATAGGGTACGGGTCTAGAACTCAGGCCCGGACTGATCAAAACTTTTGATATGTCTCTGTGACATGTCAAAAGTCTTTCAGTTCATCAGTGGCCCTATTACACAGATTGATGTGTAAAGGTCCTTTTACACGGGCCGATTATCGGCCGAAAAAGCTTTCCTAGGAACGCTAGTGCCGATAATCGGCCCGTGTAAAAGCGGCCCTAATCAGCCGGCGAATGAGCAAAACGCTCGTTCGTCTGCTAATTGGATCTTTTGGTTTGTACAAAAGATCCAATCTGTCGGACGCACATCACCCTGTGTAAACTAACCTTTTCCCTCCTAACATTACGTATATCACTACAGAACATACAGGGTAAGGCTACATTCACACCACAGTTCTTTTTGCAGCCTTCCGATCTGCATATTTTGCGTCTCAGGTGCGGACCCATTCACTACAATGAACACTGTGTGCTGTCCACATCTGTATGTCCATTCCTATTTTTGTCCATTTGCGGACAAGGATAGGCATTGTTACAGTGGATCTGCAAAAAAAAACAATGCCATATGGAACATCATCCTTTTTTTGCGGATCCGCAATTTGCAGACTGCAGAACACAACGTTCGTGTGAATGTAACCTAATACAGCCCCATACCTCTTACATCCAGTATAATACAGCGCCCCATACCTCTTACATCCAGTATAATACAGCGCCCCATACTTCTTACATCCAGTGACGTCTCCTCTGATGTAGATCTTCTCTTTCCTCATCTTCTCGTTTCAGACCAGACGCCATTTTTCAGTCATTTCTCATCTCTGCCATCTTCTTTGACAGAAAAAAATCTTAGTTTATTACTTTTCCATCATCCTCCCATCTTCTGGACAAATCATCCTACCACCCCCAGTACTGTGCCACTAGTACCACACAGATAGTGCCCTTCAATAATTATTGGCACACAGTGTCCTAAAATAACTGCGCCCAGCAAATAGTGTCCCTGACAGTAATAGTGTAAACATAACGTCCCCCAGAAATAACTGCGCTATGCTGATACTGTGCCAGGGTGCCCCCACAGTAATAGTGCCCCCCACAGTAATAGTGCCCCCCAAAGTCCCAACTAATAATTCTCTGCCAGAGTGCACTTGTTAGTAATAGTGCTCCCAACAGTACTAATGTCCCCACTGTGCCCCAGAAGTAATAATGCTTCCAATGTGCCAGTAAGTGCCCCCAAAATTTCACCCCAATAATGTGCCAGTAAGAAGTGCTCCCCACCCATAGATGCCCCCCAAATTATGTGCCAGTAAGAAATGCCCCAATAATGCGCCAGAAGTTTCCCCCCAAAATCATGTGCCAGTAAGAAATGCCCCCAGTGCCCCCATGTGCCAGTAAGAAATGCCCCCAGTGCCCCCATGTGCCAGAAAAATGCCCCCAGTGCCAGTAAAAATGCCCCCAGTGCCCCCATGCCATAAATAAATGCCCCCAAGTGCCAGTAAGAAATGCCCCCAGTGCCCCATGAGCTAGTAAAAATGCCCCCAGTGCCAGTAAAAATGCCCCCAGTGCCAGTAAAAGTGCCCCCAGTGCCCCATTGTGCCAGTAAAAATGCCCCCAGTGCCAGTAAAAATGCCCCCATTGTGCCAGTAAAAATGCCCCCAGTGCCAGTAAAAATGCCCCAGTGCACCATTGTGCCAGTAAAATGCCCCCATGTGCCAGTAAAAATGCCCCCAGGGCCAGTAAAAATGCCCCCAGGGCCCCCATGTGCCAGTAAAAATGCCCCCAGTGCCAGTAAAAATGCCCCCATTGCCAGTAAAAATGCCCCCAGTGCCAGTAAAAATGCCCCCATTGCCAGTAAAAATGCCCCCATGTGCCAGTAAAAATGCCCCCAGTGCCCCCATGTGCCAGTAAAAATGCCCCCAGTGCCAGTAAAAATGCCCCCAGTGCCCCCATGTGCCAGTAAAAATGCCTCCAGTGCCAGTAAAGATGCCCCCAGTGCCCCATGTGCCAGTAAAAATGCCCCCAGTGCCCGTAGAAATGCCCCCAGTGCCCCCATTGTGCCAGTAAAAATGACCCCAGTGACAGTAAAATGCCCCCATGTGCCAGTGTCCCGGCCTGTGTCCCGCGCTGTACGGCTCAGGTGGCGCGATGACGTCATCGCGCCGCCTCAGACGGCCTCTGATAGGCTGCAGGCCTAGTGCCTGCAGCCTATCAGAGGAACGGGCAGGGGAGACGCCTCTCCCTCCCCTGCTGCAGTACAATACAGGCATCATACAGTTGACAATACAGATGACTATGGAGATGAGCGCTTCCACAATGGAAGCGCTCATCTCCCTCTGCACCGCCACCGCCCGCAACTATGCGCAGGGCCGCGCTGCACTGGCCTTATTGGCGGTGCGGCCCTGCAAGGGGGGACTGGACCGGCCCACGGAGGGAAGCGGCCCTTCTGGCATTTGCCAGAAGTGCCAGACGTCCAGTCCGGCCCTGCTTCGGACTGTCCACGATGTAATGCACATAAGGCGAATTTTTTTTACACATGTTTTGGCTTTGTCCTTCTTTTTTTTTTTTTTTTTTTTTTTTTTTCTTTTCAAGTATCTTTTTATTGAATTTTTGAAAAGTATAAGTACATACAAAGAAATTGAATGAAAAATAAACAGTTGCAATGGGTTAAACAGTTTGTGATCATCAGAATGAGGTAATACCCCGGAACGAGCAAGCTGCTTTTACGAGCTCAGAGAGTTAGAATAAGAGTGGGGTAGTTGAGTTAGGATGACTTAGATCGACATGTAGAACATAAAGAGAACAGTGATAACTGGGATGGAGGGGGGGGAGATGGGGTAAGGATGGGAGATGGGATATTGAAGGAGTAGTGGGTTGAGGTAAGGGGAATAGGGGTGGGAGGGGAGGGAGGGGAGGGAGGAGAGGGTTGTCTTTGGCACCAAAGCCCTGTAGCTCTGAAGGAGTGGGCAGTTAAATAAGGTTGTTGACTTCTGAGAGATGTGGTAGGCAAGAGGCGGACTTTCGGAAATCTGTCCACATACTCCAACGTTTCTGGAAATTGTGGTGGGATCTGTTCTCCCAAGCAGAGAGTTCTTCCATGTGGAATATATGGTCTACCTTTAGAAGCCATTGCGCGAGTGTGGGGGAGGTAGGTTGGTTCCAATGCTGTGGGATGAGGGATTTTGCAGCGGCTGTTAAAAACTGGAAGAGGGGTTGTGTGTGCCGAGGGATTTGTTGTAGTCTAATGTTCAAGAGGATAGAAATTGGGGAGGGGAGCTCCCGGAGAGAACAAACCTGTTTGATAAACTTTTGTATCTCAGTCCAGTAAGGTCTTAATATGGGGCAGGACCACCACATGTGCATGTAGGAGCCTTGTGCTTGCTTGCACTTCCAGCAAGTGTCTGAGCTCAGGCAGTTCATCTGTTTTAGCCTAACCGGAGTGAGATACCATCGTGTGATTAGTTTGAAGGAGTTTTCCTGAAGGCGTGTGCAGTGGGAAATACCATATGAGGAGCTGTAAAGTTGCTTTATTTCTTCAGTGGACCAGGAGGTATTAAAGTCATCTTCCCATGTTTTAACATATGTTCTGTCGTTTGGCGAGTTCAGTAATTGTAGATTGAGATAAATGTGAGAGAGGAGATGTCTGGGGGCCGATTTCGTAGTAATATTCGTCTCATAGCAGGTGAGGACTCTATCGGGCTCTTGGGATTTGAGAAGAGGATTAGTTAATTGTAGGATGCGTATCTTTTGGGAGGGAGAGAGAGAAGCACTCTCAAGTGGATCTGCGAGGTTTTCGTGATTTAGCAATGAGGTTAAGGGGATCCGTTTAAAATCCTCTAGTAGGGGATGAAATTCCTTACAATTGGGTAAGTGTAGGTCTGGTATGTCAGCAAGAGACATAATTGGAGAAGGGGAGGGGCTAAGAGTGCCCTTATACTTAGACCAAACTTTGAGTGTTGTTTTAATTAGCAAATTGTTTGTGAGGTGGCGTGGGAGGGATTTGTCATTGAGCCATAATAGTGAGCGAAGGGGGATAGTGGATTGACTGGCCTCTAGGGGTACCCAGAGTTTGTTAGGGTCCTCTCTTGCCCAATATGTGATTCGGGCCAGGTGTACTGATTCGTAATATAGTTTCCAGTCTGGAAGGGCCATTCCCCCTCGGGATTTATGTTGTGTCAGAAGGTCTTGATTAAGCCGTGGTCTCTTGCCCTGCCATAGATAACGGCTTGTTACTTTCCTGATGGCGGTGAAGAAGGTGTTTGGAAGGGGAATTGGGAGGGTTTGGAAAAGATATAAAAGTTTAGGTAGTAGGATAGACTTAATGAGGTTCTTCCTCCCCATCCAGGAGAGAAACGGCACCGACCATGAGTCCAAGACAGCTTGGAAATTTTTTGTTATTGGGGCGTAGTTCAGGGCGAATAAGTCCTTCCAGTTTTGACTAATTTTAATGCCTAAGTATGTTATGTGTGAAGGTGGCCAGGAGAAAGGGTACTTAGATTTGAGGATCTCTTTTGTTTGGTCTGTAATATTGATTCCTAGGGCCTCTGATTTGGTGGCATTTATTTTGAAGTTGGAGATACGGCCATATTCTGACAGAATAGTTTGGATGGCAGGGAATGCATCTAGTGGGTTCCTGATAAATAGTAGGATATCATCTGCATAAGCTGCAAGTTTATGGGTGTGATGGCCGGATGTAAATCCTTCGATTTTTGGGTGTTCTCTAATTGTCTGGAGGAGGGGTTCTAATGAGAGTATAAATAATAGGGGTGATAAGGGGCACCCCTGTCTTGTGCCATTTCTTATCAAGAAGGGGGCAGAGAGTGATTGGTTAATACGGAGTCTGGCGGAGCGGGAGGAGTACATCAGGAAGATGGCCTTTATTGTAGCCAAGGGGAAGCCAAAGTGCGATAGTACCTCCCTTATGTAGGTCCAGTCCACCCTGTCGAAAGCTTTTTCTGCGTCTGTGCCACAAAGGGTCAGTGGTATCTTTTTCTTTAGAGCGAGCTGTAACAACGACAGCACCCTCATTGTATTATCCTTCCCCTCTCTTCCCGGGACAAACCCAACCTGCTCGGGGGCGATTAATGTGGTGCTTTGTCCTTCTTTAAAAGCATATTGGAGTTCAATTTATAATTTTGTTAGGCAAAAATTAAGGTTAGCTATTCCATTTTCACCAAAGTCTTGTTTATTCAGTGATCTTTCGAAGGTAATTTGCCACAAGCATAAAAAGATTCTTCTAGCTAGAATTTTGTTGCTGGCTAGATTTTTGATTATCCTCAATGAGTGGTTACGATTAGTTAATAAAGTTAAGAGTTATGAAAAGATTTTATAAAACAAAAGATATAATGAGGAAAAATGGGTGAAGTTGTGGGGAGGGTGGAAATGGAAGGACACTTGATATGGTATCCCCCCCCTTCTAGTCATCCGCTAGATCCTTCCATATTTGAAGGGAACTGAGACGCATCGCTTAGGTTGGGTGGGTTGGGTAAGGATAGTAATCATCTCATTGATTAGATATGTATTGATATTAATGATCTTATTTTCTAGATAAATAATAACATTTTCAAAATAAAAAAATAAAAATAGTTATAACAATCGTAAACATCTGATATTTGCACAGTTACATAACATGATATCAAGCTTTCATATGGTACCTGTCAGGACCAGCAGTGCTGTGGGTCTCCTTGCCTGCATTGCTGGTCCATCCACTTCTGCTATTTGATATATGTGCAGGGGAGCCGGTCCTGGCTTTCCACCTGACTCCTCTGCCTTGCTGTTTTATGTTTTGTGTGTCATCAAGCAGGTGCTGGGCTCTGCCTCTTACCCTGTGTTCTGTTTGTTGCCTGGTATGGCTGTCAGTCTCCCTGCACCTGTCTGGTATTAGGGCGGGAGCTCTGGCAGCATTTAGGCCTTACATTTCCACCCCTTAGCTGCCAGTGTTTGGTTTTTCCTGCACCAGCGAACTTCTGCATGTATTGCCTGCTGTTTATATCCTGCTGTGTTCTGACCTCGCCTTCGTCTCATCCTTTCATGCTTCGTGACCTCCTGTGATTGACCCCTGCTTCGTTCCTGGACTCCGTTCTGATATATCCTCTGTACCGCATACCTCCTGGTTGACCTCGGCTAAGTATTGACCTCCGCTTGCTTTTGCTGTTGGCCTGACGTTTCTTCCTGGTGTTACTCGGACTGTTGATTTCCTTGTGTTCTCTGTCGTAGTTCGTTGTCTTAGGCCCCTCCTCCCTATTCAGGTTAGGGACCACCGTCTGGTTGTCCGCTAGGGCCTAGCCTAGTTGAGGCAAGTAGGCAGGGACAGGGGATTTGGGGTGAGATAGGGGTTGCCCATATCCCCTGCCCGACAGAAACACTGGCCCACAAAAGGTCAGAGTCCCTTATACATCCTGCCACATTTACGCTACCTATGGAGGCCATGTCCGCTGTGGTCACTCAGGTCCAAGCCTTGACCAAGATGGTTCAGGATCTATCTAGCCGCTTACAAGCCCAAGAAACCGCACAAGTTACTGCTCCGGTTTCTCCTCCCACCACCCATCTGGCGACCCCAGAACCCAAGACTGCACTACCTGACTTGTTCTCTGGGGACCGTAAAAAGTTTTTTGCTTTTAAGGAGGGCTGTAAGCTGTATTTTACTCTGCGCCCCCGTTCCTCGGGCACTGTGGAACAATGGGTGGGGATAGTTATGTCACTACTCCGGGGTGATCCCCAGAACTGGGCTTTTTCTTTGCCTCTTTCGTTTTTCCCTCGACGCTTTTTTTTCTGCCCTTGGTCAAATCTATGATGAGCAAGACCGCCCTGCCTATGCTGTCTCGCAGCTGCTCAACCTCCGTCAGGGCAGACAAATGGCTGAAGACTATTCTGCCAATTTCAAACAATATGCCACAGAGTCTGGTTGGAATGACCAGGCTCTGAAAGATTTGTTTATGACTGGTTTGTCTGATAATATTAAAGATCTTCTTTTAGCCCACCCTGAACTGAGGTCTTTGGATGAGGCCATGAATCTAGCCATCAGAGCTGATTGTCGGCTGAGGTCACGATGTCCACCCAGGGTGCCATGTGTTCGTCCATCCGTTTCCAGCCAACCTGCAGTTTCCTCTGGCTCCGAACCAATGGAACTCGGTACCATGACCCCTGAACAGAGAAGGGAACACCGGTTAAGACATCATCTCTGCTTCTATTGTGGAAGTCCTGAACATCTACTCCACGCCTGCCTCAAGAAGCCTCAGCAGGAAAACTTCCGCTCCTAGGCAGTTTTCGGGAGGACTGTCTAGGAGCTCAGGTACTCCCTGTTGTATCTAAAATGTTCCTGTCCTGTACCATTGAATTTAAGTCGTCCTCTTGTACTGGGCAATTTTTGGATTCTGGTGCCGTGGCTAATTTTGTGGATTTTGATTTCATTTCTCAGATATTACCTACTTTAGTTCCATTGTCTCCCCCCATTCAAGTCTCGGGGGTAGACTCAACCCCTCTTGTCGCAGGTTTAGTCCGTTTTTCCACCCCTGTTGTCAAATTGATTGTGGGTGCTATGCATGAGGAAAAATGCAAGTTTTTGGTTATGAAGAATTTATCCGTTAATGTGATTCTTGGTTTACCATGGTTGCGTGAACACAACCCTGTAGTTGATTGGTGTTCTCTTGAGTTGGTTAAATGGGGGTCACAATGTGGTAGTCATTTGACCCGCCTTTCTCTGAACTCCTCTTTTGTCTCAGATTCAGATCTCCCTATGTTCATTTCCGTGTTTTCTAAATCTCAGTCGCAGGTCCTACTGCCACACCGGGAGAATGACTGTAAAATTGATCTGCTCCCAGGTGCGAAACTACCCAAGGGTCATATCTACAACCTGTCCATGCCGGAGAGGGAGTCTCTCAAGGCTTATATTGATGAAAGTCTGGCAATAGGACATATTCGACCCTCTGAGTCCCCCTCTGGAGCTGGGTTTTTCTTTGTTGAAAATCATGTATTGATTATAGGGAGCTGAATAAAATTACTGTCAAGAATTCTTATGCTCTTCCACTCATCCCGGACCTTCTCAATCAGGTCACTGGGGCTAAATGGTTCTCCAAGCTCGATCTAAGAGGAGCCTACAATCTGGTCAGGATTCGTGATGGTGATGAGTGGAAGATGGCATTTAACACTTTGTTAGGTCACTCTGGTAATGCTGTTTGGTTTGTGCAATGCACCCGCTGTGTTTCAGGGTTTCATGAATACCATTTTCCATGATTTGATTGGTACCTACATAGTGGTTTATCTTGACGACATCCTGGTATTTTCCCCTGACTTAGATTCTCATCATGAGCATGTACGTCAGGTTTTGTCTCGTTTACGTACCCATCATTTGTTTGCGAAATTAGAGAAATGTATTTTTTGTGTCCAGAAAATATCGTTTTTGGGCTATATTATTACACCCACAGAGGTACAGATGGATCCGGGTAAGGTTCAGGCGATAACGGATTGGGTGCGACCCACTAACTTAAAAGCCTTACAGCGCTTTTTAGGTTTCGCTAATTATTACAGAAACTTCATTCAAAACTTTTCTGTTATCGCCAAACCTCTCACGGATCTTACCTGGAAAGGGGCAGAAGTCAGTAATTGGTCCCCTGCTGCCGTTTCTGCTTTTGAGTTTTTGAAAGCTGCTTTTACTTCTGCCCCTGTTCTGATGCAACCAGACTTATCTAATCCATTTATTGTTGAAGTTGATGCGTCTGAGGTCGGGGTTGGTGCAGTTCTATCTCAAGGACCACCAACACTCACCAATCTCCAACCATGTGCTTATTTTTCTAGAAAATTCTCCTCCTCTGAACGCAATTATGATATTGGTAATCGTGAGTTGCTAGCCATCAAGTGGGCATTCGAGGTTTGGAGACACTTTCTGGAGGGGGCTCTGCATCAAGTGACTGTTATCACAGACCACAAGAATCTGGTTTACCTAGACAACGCCAAGCGTTTAAATTCTCGTCAGGCCAGATGGGCATTGTTTTTTTGCTTGGTTTGATTTTGTGGTCACTTTTCGCCCTGGGTCTAAGAATATAAAGGCTGATGCTCTCTCCAGAAGTTTTGGGACCCCAGAGTATCCTGTTGCTGAACCAGGCAACATCCTACCGCCTGGTATTGTCATAGCTGCCATCTCCTCTCACCTTTCGACCCAAATTATTGCTGAGCAAGGGTCAGCCCCAAAAGACCTTCCGGAAGGCAAGTTATTTGTTCATTTGGAACTCCGCCAGAAAGTGTTAGAGGAGACTCATGCTTCTATGTTGTCTGGGCATCCTGGGATTAGGAATACTCTTGATCTTTTGAAACTATTTGTGGCCTCGAATGGCACAAGATGTTGAATTGTTTGTTCGTGCCTGCCAAGTTTGTGCCAGGGGAAAGAACCCAAGGCAACATCCTGAGGGTCCTCTTCTTCCCCTGTCAATTCCGTCAAAGCCATGGTCACACATTGCCATGGACTTCATAACTGATCTACCACCCTCTCAGGGGAATAGTGTCATTTGGGTGGTGGTAGACCGGTTCTCCAAAATGGCTCATTTTGTGCCCCTCAAAAAGCTTCCCTCTGCGGAAGAACTGTCTGTTCTATTTATGTCACACATTGTTCGTTTACATGGTCTTCCTGTGGACATAGTGTCAGATAGGGGTGTACAGTTTGTCGCAAAATTTTGGCGAATTTTTTTGTAAAAGATTAGAAGTCAATTTGTCATTTTCCTCTGCCTTCCATCCACAATCTAATGGTCAAACAGAACGAATGAACCAGGAACTCATACAGTATCTCTGTTTGTTTGTTTCTGATTCTCAGCATCTATGGTCTAATTTTATTTCTTTTGCAGAATTTGCCGTAAATAACCGCACTAATTCTTCCACTCAAACTGCACCTTTCTTTTGGAACTATGGTTATCATCCCAGGTTTTGTTTTTCTCCTCCTACCACTTCTGACACTCCTCATGCAGACACATCCATTAAACAAACTGTGCACAGTTTGGACCCGAGTTCAGCAGAACCTTCGGGATTCCCAAACCAGACTCCTTCATAACACAAACAAAAAACGTTTTATTTCTGTGCCATTCTCTGTTGGTGATAAAGTTTTGTTTTCTACGAAAAATCTTAAGTTAAAAGTTCCTTCTCTGAAATTTGCTCCCCGGTATGTTGGTCCGTTTTTGGTTAACCGTGTTACCAATCCAGTTTCCTACAAGTTGTCGCTTCCGCAGAGTTGGAAGGTTCATGATACCTTCCAAGTCTTTTGAAAAGGTATTTTGCTCCAGTGCTACCCCTCCCTGATCCTCCTTCTCCTACCTTGTTACAGGGTGAGCTTGAGTATGAGGTGGAGAAGATTGTGAACTCTAGGTGGGTCAGGGGGTCCTTACAGTATTTGGTGCACTGGAAGGGCTTCGGTTTGGAGGACAGGTCGTGGGTCCCTGCTAAAGATGTTCATGCACCTCGCTTGGTTAAGTCATTTCACCAAGCCTGTCCTCTGAAGCCGTCTCCTCATTTTAAGGGTCTGGAGGCCCCCCGTAAGAGGGGGGGTACTGTTAGGACCAGCAGTGCTGTGGGTCTCCTTGCCTGCATTGCTGGTCCATCCACTTCTGCTATTTGATATATGTGCAGGGGAGCCGGTCCTGGCTTTCCACCTGACTCCTCTGCCTTGCTGTTTTATGTTTTGTGTGTCATCAAGCAGGTGCTGGGCTCTGCCTCTTACCCTGTGTTCTATTTGTTGCCTGGTATGGCTGTCAGTCTCCCTGCACCTGTCTGGTATTAGGGCGGGAGCTCTGGCAGCATTTAGGCCTTACATTTCCACCCCTTAGCTGCCAGTGTTTGGTTTTTCCTGCACCAGCGAACTTCTGCATGTATTGCCTGCTGTTTATATCCTGCTGTGTTCTGACCTCGCCTTCGTCTCATCCTTTCATGCTTCGTGACCTCCTGTGATTGACCCCTGCTTCGTTCCTGGACTCCGTTCTGATATATCCTCTGTACCGCATACCTCCTGGTTGACCTCGGCTAAGTATTGACCTCCGCTTGCTTTTACTGTTGGCCTGACGTTTCTTCTCGGTGTTACTCGGACTGTTGATTTCCTTGTGTTCTCTGTCGTAGTTCGTTGTCTTAGGCCCCTCCCCCCTATTCAGGTTAGGGACCGCCGTCTGGTTGTCCGCTAGGGCCTAGCCTAGTTGAGGCAAGTAGGCAGGGACAGGGGATTTGGGGTGAGATAGGGGTTGCCCATATCCCCTGCCTGACAGTTCCAACTAGAAGGGGGCAAAGCCAGCAACTTCACAGCATCCCCACGTATATAATCATCTTATATATTTATCAATTATACTCAATAAGTATTTTTTCTACAGTATTGCATTAGACAATTTCCATTTCTGTATTAGTTGAGAGCCATTAGTAATTGTTATTAGTCTACAACCACTGTGTATCTCCTGTGTTTATCTGTACTTAGATCCCCCATAGAAATGAATAAAGCAGCTGGTGCACGTGTGGCCATGAGACAGGGTTCCCTGACCCCCATTCTCGAAATAGATGTGGGTCCCTCCACTGGGACCTACCACTATTGTACATTTATGGTATATCCGAAAGTTAGGCCATAAATGTATGAGATGCAAATACCCACTTAGAATTTTAGAATTAAAAAGCATGTGAAGCAACTGAATACAATGAATACACGTGAATGGGCTGCCCATAATAGAAATGCCTATTCTTGCCTACGAAATGGACGCATGGAACTGAGCTGTACACGGAATGCTGTATGCATCTTTTGCGGCCCCATTGCAGTGTATGGGCTCGGATGCGGAACCAAATGGTGTTTGTGAGCATGAGCCCTTTATTCACAAAGTTTGTGTTTGATCAGTGATTTCCATCAGTGATTGTGAGTAGAGATGAGCGAATAGAAGTTGAAGAAGTGGAATTCGATCCGAGTTTCAGGAAAAATTTGATTTGTTCGGAATCCAAATTTCCTCACGCTTCGTGGTAAAAAAACGCTTTTTTTCCTAAAATGGCTGCTGCACCTGTTAGGACATGGAGCAAGGAACTCTAGGAAGGAGGGATCACCCACAGTGCCATACATGCAGCAATAAGCAAGCCAGCCAGTCAATGTGATGTCACAGCCCTATAAATACCCTCAGCCATTTTGGATTCTCGTTAGCAGGCACTAGGGACAGTGCTAGGAAAGACTTTAAAACTTTTATTTTGCTGCATAGGAGTTCAGAGAAAGGATAGGGAGGAATTATTCCACACTATAGAAAGAAGCAGGGTCCAATAGGGGAATGTACGGCCTGCATAATAGGAACAATCCTATTACACCTTGCTGCACTGACTGTGGATCAATTACACTGCTGCTTTCAAGTTTGCAATATATGATACCCCTGTAATTACAGCAAACCTTGCTTGGTATTGGGGTGCAAGTGCTGTGTGATACAGCCATTAACAGGGTGTATTACTTGGAAATATTTGTACGTCTTATTATACCTTGTTTTATATGTTCTAAAGCCTTTTTTGGGTGTATTAGTGGGAAAAAAAGGATTATTAGCCGTTCAGCTATGCAGTTATATGTTTTAAAGCCTTTTTTTGGGTTGTATTAGTAGAAAACAAAAAAAGGACTTATTAGCCATTGTGCGTTGAAGTGACAAAAGTACAGCCTTTTTTGGGGTGTATTAGTGGGGAAAAAAGTATAATTTGCCGTTCTGCGTAGCAGTTATATGTCCCAAAGCCTTTTTGGGGTGTATTAGTGGGAAAAAATTACAGGCTTTTTTGGGGTTTATTAATTTCCTATTTATTTATTTGATCTAACAGTATGTCAGACAGAGAAGTCACAGGCCCTGCACAGGGGAGGGGCAGAGGCCTAAATGTTTCTGGCACAGGCACAGGTCGTAGCAGAGTAAGGGGGCATGACAGCAGGAGTTGCAGCGAGAGGCCTGAGCTCCTGGTGTCATCTAGCGGCCGTGTCTTGACCTGCAACCCAATGGTTCTCGAATGATTGACTCGGTCATCCACTTCGTCCCAAGTGACATTATACACCCCCAGCCAAGAGTCGTTGCGTTCCTCTGACACGACACTTAGTTGGCATGGCCCGGGATCAGGTCCTATGCCCCCAAATGTCCTCAACCTGCCTCTGTCATTTTCTGTTTCCTCAGCTCGAGAAGTATTATATGTCGTAGGCTCGGCTCCACTTTTCAGCGAGGGAGCTGGTGTTGCGAGCGGCCAGTATGCGTGCACTCATCCAATATCGAGGAAGCTCAACATGCTCCTGGCCAAGTTGGCGGTAGTGCACTCCGTCCCTTTCCAAGTGGTGGACTTGTTACCTTTCAGAGAACAGATGGCTTGTGCCGTGTCGAGATGGAGAGTCCCAAGCCGTCATTTCTTTGCCAAAAAGGCAGTACCAGCCCTGCACATATATGTAGAACAGAAAGTGGGCCAGTCCTTCAGTCTGTTGGTGTCTGCCAAAGTGCACGGCAGCGCTGACGTGTGGAGCTGTAACTATGGTCCGCGACAATAGATGTCCTTTACAACATCTCATTAAATAATGACCCTTAGAACATGCCAAGGCAACTCTCTTAATTTTATTTACAAATGGTCCATGAGCCTAAACAACGCCTTTTTATTCCATGTGCTATATTCAATTTCTTAAAATGTAACATTTATTGAATCCATATTATAATTGTCTACTGACTCAACATTAAAGGTTTAAAACCAATGGCGTGAGAACGTGGAGGCGAAAGCGGCATCACCTGGCCAAGTTGCTGGTGTGGCTGGGTAGGAACCACATTCACTCAGTGGGCCGTAAATGACATGTATTCAACATTAAAGGTTTAAAACTATCAGCTATGCCACATAGTTTCTATGTATCAAAATATAGCTCACACACTGTTTCCTTCACTGTATGAATGATGGCTACAGGGACGTAGTAAACCTTCCCAGCGCGCTTCTAGACTCAGTAATGTCTTATCTCTGCGCCATATACTTCCACCTATACACTGCTCATTTGTTCTCAAAGCTATGTGCATTTGCTATTGTTAAAATAACCTCGAACACTGCCCCCAACATGTTTCGCCAGCTGATCTGGCATCCTCAGGGGATTAGGGCAGAGTGTGTTGGAAAAGGGGCAGGAACGGTGTCTTAAACCCTCTGGCAATGACGTAATTTGTATGGGTAGCTTATCGCTACTCTCATTGTTAACATGTATATACCCAAAATCAGAGAACTAGGAGAATATTCACTCAATAATTCTTTATTATTACAATAAATAACAAATATATAAAATAATGATGGAGGATAATTGTAGGTACATGATTAAAAAAGGGGGACACCAAGGGGCCCACATGAATACATAAATACTTATAATATATGCAGAGTTCAAAAAATAATTCCACAGAGTTGGTGGTACACACGTACAAACAAGATATAATATCCAAAAATCTTCTCATCCAAACTACTGGGAATATATAATAGTCCTAAAAGCATATATTACACACCTTAAACCATATTCTCAAAATAGTAAATGTAGCAGTAAATATATGCTAATAAAGTGCTAGTGCCATACATCACATATAACTAGAGTGTGCAAGTACTCCTGATATCAAAGATTATGAACTCATGTTACCAACCGCCTAGTCCCACGCCCCGACGCGCGTTTCGCATCAAGCTTCTTCAGGGGGTAAACGACCATGCATTGGTTGCCCATATATATACTAACAATTTTATTAAAAAGATCCCATACACCTGGTTTTACCTGCTCGTTGGGTGAGGGGCCGCGCGCCAGCATCACATCATACCAACTATACAACGCCACCGGAGGTGACGCGATGCGCTCCACCTTGGAACGCAAACACGCCCACATCCGGCAGCCATCCCCCAGATGAGTAAACATCGATAATACTAGAGCGCAGCCGCAGCAGTGTACGGCGCCACCGGAAGTGACGCGATGCGTTCCACCTTGGAACGCAAACACGCCCACATCCGGCAGCCATCCCTCGGATGAGTAGACCATCGATAATACTGGAGCGCAGTCGCAAATCCAACGGCCAGGTGAAAAATGCCTATCTCAACCAAGTGTATCCTAACATTAAATAAGGGAGGAGAGTATCAACGGACCCCACTTGTACATATATGAGAAGTGCTACAAGACATGCCAATACTGCGTGTCCATTGGAACCCAGAGGCATGACATAATTACATGTGCCAAAAAACATATGTAATATAAAGTGTAAAATTACAGTGAACCATATCAAAATAAACTAAAAATTGATGATGACCATATAAAAAAATTAATAATTATGGAATATATATAGTTATAATAAACAGTGTAAACAAATTACAAAATAAAGTGATCATAGTGCAAAGTGAAGTGCTAGTGCCACACAGTGAAGTGCCATGCATTAAAGTGCCAAACGAACAAAGTGAAATTAAAGTTAATTATATTATTATATTATGGGCGTCCCAGATGTATACAATCTTCTCCCTAGAATAGAAAAAAGGAGGAAGAGAGAAAAAAAAAAAAAAAAAGGAGGGGAAGAACAACAAAAGGGGAAATAAGCAATTAGTATCATAGTAAACCTCAATCCAGATTTATATGGGACACTAGACAAACAATTAAAATAATGTTAAAAAATCCATAAGGGCAATAAAATAAAATAAACCCAATCAATGTTCCTAACCTAAAACAGAAATCCAAATAATATATACTATTATAGAAATGATGTAAAATTCAAACTCTCATTTAGGCCATGTGGGGCCATAGTATTGAGGTTAAAGATCCACCGCATCTCTTTTTGTGCCAAAATACGCTTCCAATTCCCTCCCCTAATATTGACCACAACCCTATCAATTCCTCTTACCTGTAGCAATGCTCCATTACAGTTGTGGAATTGTTTGAAGTGTCGAGGGATCGTCTTCAGGTTTTCTATTTCTTTCTCATCCTTTGCCGCATATATCCCAAGTACATGTTCCCTCACTCTTCTCTTCAATTCTCTCGACGTTAAACCAACATAGAGCATATTGCATGGACAACTAGCCAGGTATATGACACCAGTTGTATTGCATGATATGGGATGTGTAATGACAAACTGTTTCCTACCTCCAGAATCTGTAAAGGAGGAGGTTCTCATTATATTGGGACATGCTACACATGATCCACAAGGACGACAGCCCCATTTCGGGCCTTTTGAGCCAAACATGTTTCCCAATTCCTTTCCCATGTAATGACTCCTTGTCAGGCGATCTCTTAGATTCTTCTCCTTTCTAAAGGTAATCAATGGATTAGGAGGTAAGTAGGAACGGATGACATCATCAGATCGCAAAACGTCCCAGTATTTAGTGAGTATCCTTCTTACATCTTGATGTCCCTGGTTATAGGTGGTTATAAACCGTACCAGTTTATTATCTTTATTCTTCTTTTGGTGACAATCATAAATCAATCGGTTGCGGTTGGAGGACACAGCTCTGAGGTAGCCATTTCTGATCACCCGTTCGTTATATCCTCTGCTGCGAAAACGATTTCCAAGGTCCATTGCTTGGACGTGAAAGTCCTCATCCCGTGAGCATATTCTTCTCACTCGGAGAAATTGACCAATAGGGATGCTAGAAATTAGCCTCTGTGGGTGAGAGGAACTTGCGTGTAACAGGCTGTTCGCCGATGTTTTCTTGCGATGTAGATTACATTGAATCGCCCCATTTTCGTCTACATCCAGAAGAAGGTCCAAAAAATCCATTTTACTTCTGCCCGCTTTGTATGTCAATTTAATATTGACATCATTGGTATTCAGAAACTCCATAAAGGTCATGAGTTCATCTGTCGTGCCCTGCCAAATCATAAGAATATCGTCAATATAGCGGGTCCAAAGATGGACCCGCCTCATCAACTCCATTGGTTCCAATAAAAAAATTCTCCTCTCCCTCCTTTTTTCTATTCTAGGGAGAAGATTGTATACATCTGGGACGCCCATAATATAATAATATAATTAACTTTAATTTCACTTTGTTCGTTTGGCACTTTAATGCATGGCACTTCACTGTGTGGCACCAGCACTTCACTTTGCACTATGATCACTTTATTTTGTAATTTGTTTACACTGTTTATTATAACTATATATATTCCATAATTATTAATTTTTTTATATGGTCATCATCAATTTTTAGTTTATTTTGATATGGTTCACTGTAATTTTACACTTTATATTACATATGTTTTTTGGCACATGTAATTATGTCATGCCTCTGGGTTCCAATGGACACGCAGTATTGGCATGTCTTGTAGCACTTCTCATATATGTACAAGTGGGGTCCGTTGATACTCTCCTCCCTTATTTAATGTTAGGATACACTTGGTTGAGATAGGCATTTTTCACCTGGCCGTTGGATTTGCGACTGCGCTCCAGTATTATCGATGGTCTACTCATCCGAGGGATGGCTGCCGGATGTGGGCGTGTTTGCGTTCCAAGGTGGAACGCATCGCGTCACTTCCGGTGGCGCCGTACACTGCTGCGGCTGCGCTCTAGTATTATCGATGTTTACTCATCTGGGGGATGGCTGCCGGATGTGGGCGTGTTTGCGTTCCAAGGTGGAGCGCATCGCGTCACCTCCGGTGGCGTTGTATAGTTGGTATGATGTGATGCTGGCGCGCGGCCCCTCACCCAACGAGCAGGTAAAACCAGGTGTATGGGATCTTTTTAATAAAATTGTTAGTATATATATGGGCAACCAATGCATGGTCGTTTACCCCCTGAAGAAGCTTGATGCGAAACGCGCGTCGGGGCGTGGGACTAGGCGGTTGGTAACATGAGTTCATAATCTTTGATATCAGGAGTACTTGCACACTCTAGTTATATGTGATGTATGGCACTAGCACTTTATTAGCATATATTACTGCTACATTTACTATTTTGAGAATATGGTTTAAGGTGTGTAATATATGCTTTTAGGACTATTATATATTCCCAGTAGTTTGGATGAGAAGATTTTTGGATATTATATCTTGTTTGTACGTGTGTACCACCAACTCTGTGGAATTATTTTTTGAACTCTGCATATATTATAAGTATTTATGTATTCATGTGGGCCCCTTGGTGTCCCCCTTTTTTAATCATGTACCTACAATTATCCTCCATCATTATTTTATATATTTGCTATTTATTGTAATAATAAAGAATTATTGAGTGAATATTCTCCTAGTTCTCTGATTTTGGGTATATACATCTGTTGTGGGTCGGTAAAGGGAGCTACTATTTGGTTATTTGGACCCGTTTTATTTATATATTGGTAATTCTCATTGTTAACATGTAACCTTTTAGAGCTAGTTACGTTAACACTGATTGAAGCAGTCTTGTCCTTTTCTCTTCTGCTTCGAGCATACGTGCTGCCTTGCGATTGGCTCCTCTCCTCCCATGTAATTCCTGCGCATGACTGCGGACTTCATCCTAAAGCGCTCTGTGACGAATCCCACACCACGCAGCCCAGCCTGACGTCCACTACGTCGAGCTCACAAGATGCAGTTATCTCACTAGTTATCAAGACGTGATACTACGCTCTCTCTGGGAGCACGTAAGGTCAGCTTGGTACAGTTTACACAGACACCTCCTGTCCACGCAGGTACAGGGAGGCCCGGGAAAGAAGTGGGGATGATTCATGCTGCCTTCAGCTCAACTCCACACTCTCTCACAACCCTGACAAGCTAAGAGGGCCTTTTCACTGCCCCAGTGAAACAGAGCTTTCTCAGCCCGATAGACTGCCACCAGTTCCTCGTTTAATATAAGCCCTGTCCGCTAACGGGATTATATCGGGTGAGAAACCAACCCGCAGTACCGTATAACTATGCCGAACATGGACATAGGGAGTCGTGATCAAGATACAAGAACAGCAAAATATAAATTATATATTTAATTGCCTTAAGGGCACACTAGATAAACGCTATATACACAGCGAATGGATACAGTGGTCTGTATAGAGCAATAGTCAGTTACCAGGTGGATGAGTAGTCCAATGGATTATGATGAGTCTTGAGTTGCTGTAAGGCTTGGGCTGTAGTCACATGGGGTGAGTGATGTCAGCAGTATGTCCACAGTCCCTCCAAACACATTACTCGATGTGACCCCTTTCAGAGAAAGATACTGGCCTCTGGCCTGTGTGGGCTTTTCCCCTGTAACCAGCCACTCCCCTTTCTACCTCCTGGAGGTTCACCCTCCCTTCCCAGTTCTGGTAGCCAAAAGACCCACAAAACCCATTATGGCCCATAGCTCCAGACCAGAAAGTCACAGGGAGATGGTTCTGGGACCAACAGATCCACCTGGGTTCTGGCTATAGGAGACCAAACATGGCTCATTTATTAGGCTCCTGCTTGGAGATCTCTGTATCTCTGCTTCCTGACATGTTACTGCTAATCTATGACCATGGGTATATCTGTCTTGGCCCCTGTGTTGCAAATATATAACTGGTTTATATGCCTGTGATGGACGGGCAATTCATCATTACTTAAGAACTCCCAGTTCCATGATGTCTGGGATTTTAGTGATCTGGCTATCAAGCTGATGCCCCCTGCTGAGGGGCTTTTTCTGTAGGAGGACTGGGCCTCCTTGCTGTCTGATTGAGGTGTGAAATGTACACATGTGGCCTGTTTTGAAGGCAGGACCCCTGCGGTGTTTACTCTGCTATCTGACAGCAAATGGCTGTAATTAGATCATGGCTAGCATTAGATCCTAATTCCACATTCCTCACACACTCCATTTACTTTCACTGTGCATGTCAGAGGACTTATAGGGAGTCTTTCACCTGTTTTTCACATATATATCTAAGAGCACTGCCCCACAGAAGATTGCAGACACATCCCAGACATATCTGTGTGCACCTTGTGTCTGTGTTACATGTTCAGAAAAAGCACTTTTATTCTGCTGGAAAACAGCTCCAAAGTGCCCAGCTCCGCTCTTCTGCTGCAAGTGCTCAAAGCAAACCAGACTGAAGAGGAGATGGCTGCTTTAGCTGCTCATATCTTGGGATTGATAGCAGATAGAAAAATTCTGACCTTCTATGAAAGCTGACATTCTAAGCTTTAAAATGATACCAAAATTACAGCATTAAATCCAGTATATCAGAAGATATAGCTGTTAGAAATCGAGTCGGGAGAGAAAGCTGTTTTTAGTTTCACTTTCAGCTGGGCACTTGGGAGCTGTTTTCCTGCAGAATAAAAGTGCTTTTTCTGAACATTTAATACAGACACAAAGTGCACACAGGTATGTCTGGGATGTGTCTGCAATCTTCTGTGGGGCACTCTGTTAGTTATATAGGTGAAAAAACATGTGAAAGACTCCCTTTAAATCTTTCCTCGCTTCAAGCTCCTCTGCGCATGTTTGGGCACTTTGTTGTCCACAGCTCCTTCTTCTCACTGCATTTTACTTTGGTCCTTCAGCTATATCATATATGTCCCATCTTGATTCGTATCATTCTTAGCTAAAAATTTGTAGATTTTTAAGAGGTATCAGTGAACCATATTTTTTGAGTAGCACTCATATTTAATAGATCTTATTATATTCTTAATAACATCTGATGAATTATTCATAGATTAGGACAACTGCATTCAATCATATCTATAAATGTACTCCATAATTCATAGATCATCAATCATATCATCATTATTAAATCTTAATTATATTTTTTCATCACTGTTTTATCAGCTATTTTATTATCTTATATCATAATCATGTATCATAATTGTAAGCTAAAAAGTCTTCACAATTTCATATCTTAATTCCCTTAAAAAAACAAAAAACATCGTGATTATTATTACCTGGCTATCATGGTTTATTTACTGTATTAATATGCATGATTATTCATTATTAATCTTTTAGTCAATATAATCTATATTTTCATCATTTTTAATTTTTAATTGGTACCATTTTATTGCAAAAAAATACAGTCCCCACAAGTATAAGAGCCTCTTGTAGATAGCCATGTTGTTTTCTGCTATTTTTTACTTTGCTGGAAGAAACTATGCACCAGAGTTTCTTTTAAATTTTTTCCCCTTCTATACGTAATTGTAGGGTTGGGAGCGATTACTTCTCTTAGATTATCATCAGTCATCAAAATGTGCCAGTGTCGAGGGCGTGGCCTGGCAATGGCGCTGTAAGCATGCACTATCTTTGAGCTCCTGCCACGAGACCGCCAGACAGACCAACAGAGCCTTTCTTGTGAA
This sequence comes from Rhinella marina, assembly GCA_900303285.1. Taxonomy (NCBI): domain Eukaryota; kingdom Metazoa; phylum Chordata; class Amphibia; order Anura; family Bufonidae; genus Rhinella; species Rhinella marina. The sequence continues at coordinate 23,460 of ONZH01005136.1, read as the reverse complement.
CCCGAATGCTGTCTAAATAGTGAAGAAGAAGAATGAAACCATTCCTGACCAGTCCTCCTCAAGTTCTTCTGAGGGGCAAGGCGACTTGAGACGTTTCTTCAGTCCCACAGACCTGAGACATCCCGACATAGCAGGCCGCAATCCCAAAGCGCCTCCCTTCACTCCTGCCACACCATCGGCTCATACAGGAATCGAGTCAGCAACAACTCCTACACATGCAGTGAGTTCGAGACATTCCCCATTTGCTATTCCTGATTCCTCGGTGAACGGAGACATCTCTCCCTCTTCAACTATGCCACGGCCAAACAGCCCACTACCGCAGTGTAATGGCGGCAAAACCGCGCCTCACGCCAATAAAGAGGGAGAAGGGGGAAAACATGAGGAGACCCAGACCAGGCAGGGGCATACTGATGTAGCCTCCCTGGATCCCTTGACTCCTCCAGACTGGAAGGATTATATACAGCTATTGCCCACCAGGAAAGATATGGAAAAATACGTAGAGCGACTAGAAGCCTCATATAAAAAGGAACTAGGCGCTGTTGAAACAGAAGTAACGACCCTGAGCCATAAGGTGGTGGAAATAGAACATAAGCAAAATGTCATGTGTGAAAACCTTGATGCAGTTACATCACAAGTGAAAGAGCATGAACAACATATTAAGCAGCTCTACCGTATGCAAGATGACAAAGAAAACAGGAACCGTAGGAATAATATTAGGGTCAGGGGCTTCCCGGAGTCAGTTAAACCAGAAGCGCTTATGTCCACGCTGCAAGCTCTCTTTGGCGCCATCCTGGACAGACCAGTAAATGATGACCTGGAAATAGATAGGGCACATAGAGCATTAGGCCCAGCCAACCCTGACCCAAAGAAGCCCAGGGATGTAATATGTCGCCTGCACTACTACACGGTTAAAGTGAAATTATGACAAAAGCACGAAATGTGGCGCACTGGGAAATCAAGGGAGCCCAGCTACTGTACAAATACTATAAGACCTTTCTTGTTCTACCTTAATACAATGCAAATCTCTGCGTCCACTCCTTGACGCTTTAAGGAAACAAGACATTCCATACTCGTCTCATTTACTCGTCAGAAAAGAGGGAAAGAGGCATGTACTACGAGACCCAGAAGATCTGCCACTATTTTTACAAGGACTTGGACTCCCTCCGATACCCTTGCCAGACTGGCACATTATTCCACCTCTTACACCAAGATCTGATCCTACTCCTGTTTCTGCAGAAAAACCATCTGCAGTGGAGCAAGAACACAATCTCTGGAAGACATGAAATTACCAAGATGTTTAAAACATACGAGTCAGACTCTCTACACTGAAAACAGAAATAAGTGTTTCTATCAAGAAACTATCCAAGATTCAATAATGGAGATCTCCTCCTCACCAACTACTCAACAGTAGATGAAGGACTTTAAAGCCAGCATTATCCTTCTTGCTTAGACAATGAGATATAGTCTCAGTTTTCACCAGTTCTCTCTCTTCTTTCTCTCTATAGGGACCAGTTAGGCCTCACCTTTCTCTTTCATGTTGCATTAAGATTCTCACACTTGTACGGTATTTCAATATATAATGGTTTAAGGTAGTTATAAGGTCTGGCGGTTGAGTGGTAGTCTCAGCAATGCTCATTTTCAGTCACTCTCCAGTTAGTTCGACATTTTTAGAGGTCGAGTTTAGCCTTATTGGCAAGAATCCACTGCAGGCATTAGTTACCTAACAGTTCCAGAAGACCTTTCCAGTCTTCTTTAGTAGAAGTACTAAACTATTTGAATCCCAGGGGAACCTACCTTCCCACTAGGGAATCACAATAAGCTCTTCTCTAGTCAATTGATTCTAGTCTTTCCTCTTCGCTTTTCTTCTTACTCCCTCTTTTTTCCTTCTTCAACCTCTCCCCCTTCTCCCCCCCCTTTTTTTCTCTCCTTAGGCATAATGACTGGACTTCAAATCAAGTTGGCATCACTCAACGTGAGAGGTTTCAATCAACCCGAAAAGAGATCACAAATTTTGTATGCCATGCACAGAGAGAGGGTACAGGTCATATTACTCCAAGAAACGCACTTTAAAACAGGCCATATTCCAGGTATGAGAACCAAACATTACTCATTTTGGCTGCATAGCTCTAACCCAGACACAAAATCTAAAGGAGCCTCAGTTGCATTTCATAAGTCTCTAATATACTCCCTTATAGATACAAAAATATGTCCAAAATGGACATTTGCTTTTGTCAAGGTGTCCATTCAGGGGCAAATATATACCTTTGGTAGAATTTATCTGTCGAACCTAAATCAAGACAGGGCTTTACGCACCATCGAGGGCTTCACTGAGGGAATCATGTTGATAGGGGAGATTTCTACCTGACAATGAACCCACTTGTAGATTGCTCCTCAGGGAGATCCTCAGTTCCTACAAGAACTATACATGAAGTTAGATCCCTCCTCTGCTCCAAACAATTGGTAGATGTTTGGCGCATCCTACATCCAGCAGACAAAGATTTCACCTACTATTCATCTTCCCACGAAACCTATAGTAGATTAGATATGTTCTTCATTTCACAACATGCTCTCACATTTCAACCAAAAGCCACCATAGGCACAGCTGTGTGGTCAGATCATGACCCTATCTATCTGACTTTAACCCTTCCTGAGGGGGGTCCAAAGGAGTGGACCTGGAGACTGAATAGGAACCTCCTGAAAGATGTAGTATGCAAAACAGCCATAAAGACGCAATAAATAACTTCCTAAGGGACCATGAAAATGACAACACAGCTATGCCATACAAGTGGGAAGCATTAAAATGTGTCCTCAGGGGAGTCCTGATCCAGCAGGCATCTAGAATAAAAAAAGAGAAAGGAGCAACTATATTGCAACTAGCCTCAGACTTAACTAAGCTTGAAACCTCACATAAAGAGAAACCTACTTCTGATCTAACACAGAAACTAACCTTTGTAAGGGAATCCTTAAAGAAAGCACTAACAGAAAGGTCAAACTTACATAAAGAACGCTATCGGGGATATTTATATGAACACGCAAACAAGCGCGGACAGGCACTAGCAAGATTACTGCATCCTAGGACACTCACTAATTATGTTCCCTCCATCCGAACCACAGACGGACAGGATTTGTATAATCCAATCCAAATAGCAGATCAATTCCACAAATTCTATGACACACTATAAAACATTAAAGGAAGATACAGTAACATGGAAGATCGAGAACTACAGATGAGAATAGACAACTTTGTTGAGGAGACAGCTTTACCACAAATATCCTCTACCCTTCGTGATGAACTAGATACCCCTTTCACTGAACCAGAGATCAAAAGAGTTATTTCTTCACAACCCGGAGGTAAAAGCCCAGGACCCGACGGGTTTACATCATGCTTTTGTAAGACTTTCCAAACACAATTGACACCCTTGTTGTTACAACTATATAATAGTATCTCACCCTCATGCCCTTTCACCAAACAGGCATTAGAGGCTCATGTAACAGTAATCCCAAAACCTAACAAGGATCATACATTATGTAGTAATTACCACCCAATCTCTTTAATTGTGATATTAGGATGTTCTCCCAATTATTGGCAAATCGTTTAAAGGACACCCTACCATCCATTATCCACCTAGATCAAGTCGGTTTTGTACCAGGCAGAGAATCTAGGGATAACACAATTCACACTTTGACCCTGATCTCGCATGCTCAACGCAACACTCTACCTAGCTGCCTTCTTTCAGTCGATGCAGAGAAAGCTTTTGACAGAGTGAGTCGGAAATTTCTATGGGCCACACTAAAACAACTGGGACTTGGCCCTCGATATATTGCCCAAGTACAAGCCTTATACTCACAGCCCACTGCGAGAGTCAGGGTCAATGGAATCTTATCCACTCTGATCCATACACAATGGAACACGGCAAGGGTGCCCTCTTTCACCAATATTATATATACTCACAATGGAACACCTAACAAATGCATTACGAAATAATCCAGATATAAAGGGCCTTCAGATAGGTAACATCCATCATAAACTGATGATTTATTACTATATATCTCATCCCGGTTACCACCATACCTTCGGTTCTGAACGAATTTGAACAATTTGGTAATGTAAGCAATTTCAAGGCAAATGTTACTAAGACTGAAGCCTTGGATATCTCCTTGCCCATCCAGGAAGCTCATGTGTTTAAAGAGAGCTATGGGTTTAGATGGCAAAAAGACAGTCTGACATATCTAGGAGTTTAAATCCCTAGCAAACTTTCTCCCTATACAACAGAGAACATTAGCTGACTTACAATCATATGGATACAAACATCTCTCATGGTTTGGCAGAATGAATGTTATCAAAATGGACATTTTACCACGATTCTTCTATTATTACCAAGCTCTTTCCATTTGTCTCCCTACTGGCTGCTTCAAAGGGCATTAACCTGCTTTGTTTGGGGCACTAGTAGGCCCCGTCTGAAAAGGGACACCGTGACAAATGATAAATCAAAAGGAAGTGCAGGACTACCTGATATTAAGATCTACCATGAAGCAGCATTGATAGCAAGAATACTAGATTGGTTCCATTCTACAACCACTAAGTTGTGGGTTACACTGGAATCACAAATAGCACCATGGAAACTATGTATAGCTCCCTGGCTCCTACCTGAGGATAGAGATAGGCTGGGTAGATCACCATACTTAGCAGCCCACTCATTAGCTATATGGGACAGATGGCTAGCACAAGGAAAACTATCTACTAGGCCGGGCAGAATGACACCAATTTTAGGTAACCCGAAATTCCAACCAGGTCTTAATGAACAAAGGTTTCTAATCTGGAACACAGATAAACTGTCGAGACTAAATGGCGCTCTAGAAGGGGACACTATATGTAATAGCACTCTATTGCAATCTAAATATCCGACAACAAGGATTTCCTGGTTGGAATATGAACAACTGAACTCGTTTGTTAAAAATATGTTTCCCTCAGACAGAAAGGTGCCCTCTCTATCAGATTTTGATAAGTTATGTCATCTTATGTTAGGAGTGCCGAGGCAATTATCCCAAATGTACCATCTGCTACTGGACATCTAGAAAGAGCATCCTTCTTTTCAAAATGGGAGGAGGATTTAGGGATCATTTTTTCCCCATCTGACATCATAAAAATTAGCACTTTAACACATAATATGTCTTTGGCATCCCAGGCTAAGGAGAAGAACTTTAAAATATTAACTAGATGGTATTACTGCCCAGTTCAGATCCATCATATGTACCATACAGTTCCTGATGTTTGCTGGAGATGTGGAAGTGCAAAAGGGACCATGCTTCACATTTGGTGGGAATGCCCTAGTATTAATAAACTTTGGGAGAATATCCTATATCTCTTAATAATATAAAAATGAGTTTCTGTCTGTCTGTCTGTTCTCTATGCACGACCAAACTACTGGACCGATTTTCACCAAATTCGGCACACAGGTACATCAGGTGTCCGGGAAGGTTTTAGACCAGGTCTCATCTCTCTAGGACATACCGTTCCTGAGATATTCCCAAAATATGATCTCCATTAGCCAATATTACAACTGGGAACTTTGGTTTTAAACTCCAACTGCCATTCTCTGCAAAGACACACACAGGGAGGGCAGGTTTCCATAACAACCAGGTAATTATCAGCAGCTGAGGATCTCATCCATTTCTATTCACTGACACTGTTAAAGGTATTCCGGTTACCATAAATATAACTTATGTTTTTTTCTATTACTACAGTTCAGTAGTAATAAAAGATGTTTTCCTCCACTGCTGCCTATTGCGTGGGCTCATAAATAAGCATGGTATTCACCTTTAATTCAGGCCACCCTAAAAGAAGTACTTAAAACCTCCGCCCCAGGTCTCACTAAGCCACACCCCCAATCTGTCAGGCCACACCCCCTTTCACTCCGCAGCCAACAGAGATTGAAAAAATAAAGGTAAAAATCAACTTCTGTCAGCTGCAGGGATGGGTGGGAGGTTGACTTTCTTTCTGCAACAACACACAGAAACATTAAATAAAATAGATTAAATACACCCATGCGAAGCGTCTTGCTAATCCACGCCCCCGACTCTGTCAGGTCACGCCCCCTCCCACTCCGCAGCCAATGGGAATTGAAAAAATGAAGGTAAAAATAAACTTCTGTTTGCTGCAGGGGTGGGAGGGTGAATTTCTCTCTGCAACGGCACACAAAAATTTTAGATGAAATAGACTAATTATAGACTACAACCGTTCGAAGCCTTTTGCTAAGCCACGCCCCGTCTCTGTCAGGCCACGCCCCCTCTCACTCTGAAGCCATTCAGCAACGACACACAGAAACATTAAATGAAATAGATTAAATGCACCTATGCGAAGTGCTTTGCTAAGCCACGCCCCAACTCTGTAAGGCCACGCCCCCTCCCACTCCGCAGCCAACAGGGATTGAAAAAATAAAGGTAAAAATCAACTTCTGTCAGCTGCAGGGATGGGTGGGAGGTTGACTTTCTTTCTGCAGCGACACACAGAAACATTAAATGAAATAGATTAAATCACCTATGCGAAGCGCTTTTCTAAGCCACGCCCCCAACTCTGTCAGGTCATGCCCCCTCCCACTCCGCAGCCAACAGGGATTGAAAGAATGAAGGGAAAAATAAACTTCTGTCAGCTGCAGGGGTGGGAGGGTGAATTTCTTTCTGCAATGACGCACAAAATTTTAGATGAAATAGACTAATTTCAGACTACAACCGTTCGAAGCATCTTGATAATCCACACCCCCAACTCTTCCAGGCCATGCCCCCTCCCACTCCGCAGGCAACGGGGATTGAAAAAAATCAGCTGCAGGGGTGGGAGGGTGAATTTCTCTCTGCAACGACACACAAAAATCGTAGATGAAATTGACTAATTTTAGACTACGACCATTCAGTACTAATAAAAGATGTTTTTTTCCACTGCTACCTATTGCGGGTCCCCATAAATTACCATGTCATCGACCTGTAATTCATGCCACTCTGACCCCCGCCCCAGATCTCGCGAAACCACGCTCCGACTCTGTCAGGCCACGCCCCCTCCCACTCTGCAGCCAACGGGGATTGAAAAAAATGAAGGTAAAAATCAACTTCTGTCAGCTGCAGGGGTGGGAGGGAAGTTGGATTTCTTTCTGCAACAACATACAGAAACATTAAATGAAATAGATTAAATATACCCGTGCAAAGCAATGTTTTCTTCCACTGTTACCCATGGCGTGTCCTCATAAATTACCATGGCATCGACCTGTAATTCTGCCCACCATCAAAAGAAGGACTTAAAACCCCGCCCCAGGTCTTGCAACGTCACGCCCCCGACTGAGTCAGGCCATGACCCCTCCCACTCCGCAGCCAATGGAGATTGAACAATTGAAGGTAAAAATCAACATCTGTCAGCTGCAGGGATGGGAGGGAGGATGACTTTCTCTCTGCAACGACACACAGAAACATTAAATGAAATAGATTAAATATACCCGCGCAAAGCAATGTTTTCTTCCACTGCTACCCATTGTGTTTCCTCAAATTACCATGGCATTAACCTATAATTCAGGCCACCCTGAAATGAAGGACTTAACCCCCCCCGTGTCCCATTAAACCACACCCCCTCCCACTCCGCAGCCAATAGGGATTGAAAAAATGAAGGTAAAAATCAATTTCTGTCAGCTGCATTGACTTTCTCTCTGCAACGACACACAGAAACATTAAATAAATAGATGAAATATACCCAGGCGAAGCCGGGTCTTTCTGCTAGTATATATATATATATATATATATATATATATATATATATGAGGTACTCAGGCAAAAAAATACAGAACACTCCACAAAGCACCCTCCTGTCCCTTATACCAGGGACTCTGGCACAAAATAACAAAAGCATACTAAGGTATCTGTTGATTGCAGCTAGAATGGTCATTCCAAGACACTGGAGATCACCTGTCTCTCCCTTTCTCTGTGAGTGGTATGGAGAAATCAAAACCAATATGAAAATGGAAGAATTGGTAGCGACTACACATGAAGGTACTACCAAGTTGGACTGTGGACTCCTTGGGTAATAATCCCAGACTCTAATGAGTTCCATTCATGGCTCCAGAACCTGTAAGAACCCCCCCCTTTTTTTATTTTATTTTTCTTTCTTTTCTTTTGGTTTCGCCTTTCCCCCTCTTCTCCCTCTCTCTTTTTCTTCCCTATTCAGCTTGCCTTCTTCTCTCTTCATCTATTCACTTCTCTACCTACTCTTTCATCTCCATCATCACCGATAGGAGATTCATAACACGAGAAAGATCTTATATAAATGAGTACTAAATCAGTTAGACTGTCGAGTTGGTCACCTCAAACAGTTATGTTATAGACGGTCGAGAAAAAGGACCAATATTAGTTTGAAATGACAGTTTATTAGTACATTGTTTTGGCTAAATAGACAGAGCCTCATGTACTCACACTGTATTATAAATATGATATTTGCAGATTTTATGTTTCTGTAATTGTTTTAATTATCAAAATGCCATTGTATTCTCATTTCTTTTATAACACGAAAAAATCAATAAAATCAGATTATAAATAAAATGTGCCAGTGTCGTCTCAAGACATTTTGAACTTTCTCATGTTTCACATCATATGTGCCTATACAACGTATTAACCTTTTATTCTCTCCATCCTCCACCTTTTTTTGTCCTGCAATAAAATGTTTCTTTCAATATTTCTTGCTCTATTATATGCCTTGTGTGAGACTTTCTTTGGGTAGCCTCTAGCTCTGAACTCTGTAAAGGAGATTACTTTCTTGTTCAAAGCTCTCTTTCGTAGAGTAATTGCGTTTTGCTCGTAGGTATTGACCTACCGGAATGCCTTTCTTCAAGGCCTCTGGGTGGTAACTCTCCCAATGCAGAAGGTTATTTGTTAAGGCGGTTTTCCTATACACTTCTGTTTTGACACTCCTGTCAGGCTCCAGGGAAACTGGACTCTAAGTCGAGAAAATTGAGACTTTTCTTGTGTATTTCTGCTGTAAATTTAAGACCTATTTCGTAACTTCTCAGGATAACAGGCCGAACTGGATGGACAGATGTCTTTTTTCGGCCTTATAAACTATGTTACTATGTTATTAGTATTTAATAATTCTACAAAATGTGTATAGGTGGAAGTATATGGTGCAGAGATAGGACATTAGTCAGCCTAGGAGCGTGCTGGGAAAGTTCACTACGTCTCTGTAGCGATCATTCATACTGTGAAGGAAACATTGTATGTGCTAAATATTGATCCATACAGTGCCTTGCGAAAGTATTTGGCCCCCTGGAACTTTTCAACCTTTTGCCATATTTCAGGCTTCAAACAAAAAAGATATATACATTTTAAATTTTTGGTGAAGAATCAACAACAAGTGGGTCACAATTGTGAAGTGGAACGAAATTTATTGAATCATTTAAACTTTTTTGTAATAATAAAACTGAAAAGTTGGGCGTGCAAAATTATTCGTCCCCCTTGCATTAATACTTTGTTGCACCACCTTTTGCTGCGATTACAGCTGCAAGTCGCTTGGGGTATGTCTCTATCAGTTTTGCACATCTAGAGACTGAAATTCTTGCCCATTCTTCCTTGCAAAACAGCTCGAGCTCTTTGAGATTGGATGGAGAGAGTTTGTGAACAGCAGTTTTCAGCTCTTTTCACATATTCTCAATTGGATTCAGGTCTGGACTTTGACTTGGCTATTCTAAGACCTGGATACATTTATTTTTTAACCATTCCATTGTAGATTTTGCTTTATGTTTGGGATCATTGTCTTGTTGGAAGATAAATCTCTGTCCTAGTCTCAGGTCTTTTGCAGACTCCAACAGGTTTTCATTCAGAATGTTCCTGTATTTGGCTCCATCCATCTTCCCTGTCCCTGCTGATGAAAAGCAGGCCCAAACCATGATGCTGCCACCACCATGTTTGACAGTGGGGATGGTGTGTTCAGGGTGATGAGCTGTGTTGCTTTTACGTCAAACATATCGTTTTGCATTGTTTCCAAAATGTCTGATTTTGGTTTCATCTGACCGGAGCACTTTCTTCCACATGTTTGGTGTGTCTCCTAGGTGGCTTGTGGCAAACTGTAAACAAGACTTTTTATGGATATCTTTGAGAAATAGCTTTCTTCTTACCACTCTTTCAAAAAGTCACATATACACACTAGGGCACCAAATGAGTGGTAGTGGGGCTAACAAAAGGCCCTATTCAAATAATATCTCAAACCAAAAAAGCCCTCAGTACAATGTCGTATAAATATATTAAATTTATTAAGTCATACATTAAAATACAGATAAAAGTAAAATATCATAGTTTTAAGGCAGTGAGTGGGTCCGATACATGATAGCTGACCCAACAGTGGGAACCACGGAGGTAATACCGCAATATATATTACAACATATAATCAATATTAATGGTACAAGTTAGTACAAGATCTTCTACAAACCATAATATATATCAAGTATAGGTTACCCGACCATGGCACACAGATCCCCAACGCGCGTTTTGCCCTATCGCTTCATCAGGAGGAATAACTTTTAGGCCACCAAACGAACTATAAATACCCACCTAACAACCCCCAAATCTATAACACCTGTCAGTCCATCCCACGCTGGATAGTCAGAACCGGAAGAGGTAAACCGGAAATGATACCATGACTGTGACCCTTATTCAATACATACATATCTTAATCCAATAAAACAATAAAAAGATTAATGATAAAATCCCAGTTGATAATAGGGCTCATATACTGTTAAATTTATACTTGCAGCCAATCCAAATAACAAGTGCAGAAAGTGCCCCGATGCATACCCGAGGAGATGAACCGGAAGTTCCGATGCGTGTCACACTGGAACGCATCTGGAGCCACAGGACACACCTCGGGATGCATCGCTTAAAGGACCGCCTATATCTCAATGCATACCAAAGGAAGTAGACCGGAGGCTCAAATGCATATCACACTGGAACGCATCTAGAGCCACAGCGCACACTGCAAGCGTACGCATAAAGGACCAAACGTACGCATGCTGAGCGGTACGCAGTCTACTATAATGGATGTGCGTGCCACTTAGGGACACATCCACATGAGTCTCGGGGAGACAGAGAATTACATAAGTAATTAAAGTGCATGAGTGTCATAATACACCAAAACATGATAAATCATATATGAACGTGATTCCATGAAAACTTTCATCTATCTGGGAAATTCCATATGCATATTTTAACTTCTGCTAAGTTCCTCTTTTCCTATAGCCATATCAAGTGATTATGAGTCATTTTTATTTTTAAGCATACATGACATCTAATGGAGATTAGAGATTATAAGATATAAGAGATATGGATATAAGGAGATGGAGACCACCTAATAATGAAATACAACCCTAGCACAATTGTGTTCACCAACTAACTAAATTTCTTTAACATTTTCCTCCTCTTGAACATAATTTGCTAATAGTCTAAAGAGAGTTTCCCAATTGACTATATTCAGTTCAAACCAGGGCCTATGGGCCATCCATTAACTGAGGTGTATCGATCAGGACAGACCCTATATCATCAATGCAGATCTTATATCTGTTTATTCTCGTTCATGGGCTGGAGAAGGAGACACAAGTAAATAAGTGTCTTCCTCCTCTTGTACACAGCCTGCTTAGGTATCCAGAGGACTCCCCCAATGACTACATTCTAACTGGAGTCCCCAGATCAGGGCTGATAAGCCATTCATCATCTATGGTAGACTGTACTTTTCCCTGCACTTTCCTTTAAAGGGGTATTTTCATCTTAGACAATGGGGGCATATCACTAGGATATGCCCCCATTGTCTTATAGGTGCTGGGACCCGCACCTATATCCAGAACGGAGCGGGGAGCGCTGCACTCATAGAAATGAGCGGAGCCCCCAAACTGAATGAGGGCGCACTGCGCATGCGCGGCCACTGCTCCCATTCATTTCTATGGAGCCGACGGAAGCTCGGCTATTTTCAGCGGCCCCATAGAAATGAATGGAGGGTGGCTGCGCATGCGCAGTGCGCCCTCATTCAGTTTGGGGGCTCCGTTCTGGATATAGGTGCGGGTCCCAGTGGTGGGACCCGCACCTATAAGACAATGGGGGCATATCCTAGCGATATGCCCCCATTGTCTAAAATGAGAATAACCCTTTAAGTTATTCCAAGTTATTCCCTGCACAGCACAGGGGCACAATCAGAAGCAAGGCAAATGTCCAATAATCATCAGAGTTCAAAGTTGTCATGTCTAGGCTTTCATAGTTCTCAGCCGAATCATCAAGTTCAGTATTCGCAGGCTGGATTGATGTGTATATGTATATTCCTCTTTTGTAGATTCTCCATGATTCACATTCAGTATACAGGTTATTATTACAGTCAGGTGATGATGATAATATCTTCTTTCTGACCTTACTGCCAATTTAATCAGAAATAACAAATTTAGTATCCTTTTACAAAGAGAGCATCAACCATCAACCTATCACTTTACTTAACTAAATCAGTCAATTGGGTTCAGTCAACACAGCAAATCAGTCTAATCAATGGACAATTCTTTCTTAGAATTAGCGGCTCTATAAATCTCCCTTAACCTCTTAGCATATTCCACATCAGCAGCCACCCAAACCATACCATCCTCATCATGACATGTGCATAGCATGATCTTTTTCTCTTTCTCAATAAAATCTGCTCCGGAACATTCTGCAATGGAAAACCTCTTTTCTTTTTTCTTCAAACTCAGGGATAGTTAGCTAAGGTGCAGACCACTGAGCGGCGAGGTGGCAACCATCTATATGCATCCGTTTCACATACCACATACACATCATCATTTTTCGATTGGTCGATACTTGCCAAGTGGGTTGCTACTCTTTCAGTATGTTATAGACCAGCCAGTTTTTTAAATCTGTTTAAACCTTTGTTAGTGAAGTTAGGACACGAATTACAACATAATGAACATAATGGGGCAAAGATGTAATACTCAGACTTTACTCAATAATCCAATCCTGATTAAACAATATCTAAGTGAGTCCACACCACCTTTCCTCTCACTGTGTGGATTATTTGCTAATTCTGTAATCTCTCATTATTCTGCATATATCATAAGCATTAAGTATATTATCAATGTAAATATGTTTGGCTTCACCAATGTTGGAATGGTGAACACAGCACTCAGTAGGGACCATCAAATCTAGGATCCAAACCTTTCCGATATATGAACTAGGTAGAAGTCTTTGAGTCCAGATCTGAAAAGGAATCACACACGTTTATGTTCAACAGTCAGAGCTGACCTGTAAGGGCTCCTACCACTTTAGGAAAGACAAAAAGTTTCAAAAGGCTTGCTCTACATCCAGTATTTATCTACTTACTACCTCAGCCAGTATCTTCTTTTACTCTTGCTTTTACTACAGACCAGATGTTTCCTGAAAAATAGATCAACATAGACAAGGACATATTCATGCTGCCCCACCTTTGGAAACTTAATGCAGTCCATCTGCAATCTCTGAAATAGGCAAGATGGCCTAGGTATATGCCTTTCTGGAACTCTCAAAGTTCTTCCAACATTATTACAGGCACACATCATGTAACCTTGGACAGACCTGCTGCGCTGCTGGACTCCTGGAATTCCCACCATCTCTCCTCCTGACACATACATCAACCCATGTGCTGAATTCATCATCAACGGGCAGAGTGCACTTGAGAAGGCACCATTTTACCTACCCTCCAGAGCTTGTCATCACTTATTGCTCTTTAGAGGTCTTCTGGGCCTGGGTTGGCCAAGTCACGTAAACCTTAGGTTGGCTTCAGGTATTGGCTGGAGGTCTGCAGTTATAGCAGTTTAATCTCCCAACTTGTTGTCTTTTTCTTTTTTTTCTTCTGAACAGCATCAGGGCATAAAACAACTCTCACACACACTCTTCATGGGTTTCCCATGGATCCAACAAAACCTCTGCTCCCCCAGATCAGACCATAATCATGGAAGATATCAAAGGCATATATGAACTCTATATGAATGTTGGTTATCTGACCACAACCATCTTACCAGCCTCATTGAGTGCCTTCAGCTCTACCTCCTGTACTCACATTACAGAAGGGACTGGTATTTAGGTGACAACATCAGTTTAGGCACTGACAGCATATCCTGTCTTCTGTGTGATCCATCTATACCATCTATGAGAAAAAACTCAATATTCGACAAAGTTATCAATCAGATCTGAATGTACTTGCTCCGTAGTTTATATGACATCTAAACCTTTATGTAGTCTGGTAACTCAACCTCTTATCAAAATGCAGAAAATCTTCTGTAGACTCAAGATGCTCAAAGTGCTGTATCTCCTCCAGACCTCTAAGTTCATGGCCCACGTGACTGTCATAAAACAATTCTCTTAATACTTTTCAAATGCTGTTACTTTTTTCAAGCAAATCAAATACTTCCATCATGTTCAGAAAATAAAACAAAATAATCAGAAAATAAAAACCGATCAGAAAATCTTATCTCTCATCTAGTTTTCACTGACAGATGAAATCTTTGGTGACACAGTTACTTCAGACATTTAATTTGATTTAACCTCATATTATTATACTTATTTAATGATTTTGTTTTCCACATGCACGCTTATGCGACTTGTTAAAATTAAATAAACCAATTTCATTTTTTTCTTTTTCTCCAACTCTAGTGACATATCACACTATACGTGTTTAGGGAGGAACACAAGAGGCTATCTCTGTATAATATATGCTTCTCTTTTAAGTCTCGAATTCTACATGACTGTCACCACACCCTCTGTCGTCTGGCAAAATGTAACTTTCCCTTTTTTGTTCAGTTCTAGCTAGATGTTTAACATGCAACATATAACGATTACAAGAACGAACGAAGACAGACACGGGCCCATCACACACTTCACACACAAACAAATACAGTATGCATTGGAGCTCCAATAAAAACTCAAAAAAATACATGCATGACTCCATGAAAAGTCTTCAGCACAGAATCAATGAAAATGATTTTTTTGTGCAGATCTGCTGAATACGTATATATATATTAGGATTTCTTGATCTTTTTCTTCACTCGTAAAAAAACAGATGAGGCACAATCCCCACCAAATTAAACATTTGGGAAAAACAACAGGCTTCCTTGATGTCCATTAATTTGGGCTGCAAAATAAAACTCACAAAATCTTTAGTTTGCAAACAAACAAAATGAAAAATAATGTGCACATAATATCAAATGTAAGAATGAGCTCATCTTTTACCACGTGGATTTTCTTTTGACTCAATTCTAATTTTTTCCTTTCCTGGATATTATTATCGATACCTTTAACTTTAACTTTAAGTTCTTATAGAAAATCTCTACAAAAGAAACAGACAACATACTTCCTGTTTTTCACAAATCTACTTATAACCGCAAAGTCTGGGAAAGAAGCCAAGCATACTCAAGCAAATCAAAAGTCTCGAAACTTTAAACTTCACTTTATCATTTTAAAGACAGTTTTTTTTACTAATCACTGAATGCACTGACAAATCACTAATGACAGCAGTATACACTGACACATCTACTGCATCAAAATCACATTTGCCAAAACAATATCTGCAATGGAAACTACTGCAATTCTGCGTTATCAAATAATGATTCTGATTAGAATCTGATTCTTCTCTGTCCATCCTCCTCTTTTACAGAAATGGTACATTTATGACTATCGGGGACCCCACAAGAGACGGAAGACAAAGAAAATGCCATTTAAGTCCCTCTCAAAGCAGCAGCCAGTACTTCCTCTTTTTTTACCACTCCACTCATGTTTAACTCTTTCCTTTGCTTTTTAAAAGTAAAAATATACATATATATATATATATATATATATATATATATATGTGTGTGTGTGTGTGTACCCTTCCCAATTCTTTCTCCATCATTTTCTTTATGCCATCTTTGAAAACCACTGCTCCCCAGCCTCTCACCTTCTTCACCTGCCTAACCTTCAACAAATGCGCTGCTTCTCTCACTGTGGAACTTTCCAGATTTAAACAATCATCTTTTGACATACCTGCTCTTTTGAATATTCTGCTTATATCTCTCACTGCCCCTCCTCCACTTCTGCCTCTCCATGATATCCACTGCCAGTCACCTCCCTTCCGGAGGAGCACCCCTTTTTCAGAGCCTTTGACTGCCTGATCCCCTTGGAGAAGAGTGGATCCGTCCCTTCTCCAACCGGACACACACCTTTTGTGTCCCACTACACTACATGTGATCCCGATGATTCACGTACCGCTGGTTGCTCATACCAGGCAAAGCGTAACTAACCAGCCCCAGTTGCTCATACCATGCAAAGCGTAACTAACTGGGCACCAACCTGCTCACACGATGCACAAAGCAAAGATACAGGTCGACTTACAGGATCCCTGTGGACCTCACAGAGAGGTGGGCACTTTAAATACTAACTAAATGCAAGCATTGAAATCTCTTTCTTGTTTTTTTTTCTCTAACTTCCTCTTTTTTCCAGTTCCTTAATTCCTATCACAGCATATTATGAAACACAGGCAATCTCTATCATACACAGTTCTGCACTCATTTCTCATTTATCACACCTAGGTTTCAGACATTCCATTTATCCTACCACAGACAAGGAGGTGTTCTTTTAAAATCCCAAAGATTCTGAAAAGGCCAATACTTGAACAGTGGTCATAACAAGCAGGAAGGCACATAGTAAGAAAAATTTCTTACCTGTGTATTTGAAGGTGCAGTTCCAGTTGCCATAATGACCAAAGCTCTTCCACGATCGTCCCCTTGGATATCTGATGGATTTTTACCGATTTCGGCACCACATGTTATTGCAATTTAGAATAAGTCCCAAAATAGGACTTAATACTCAGTTGTCTGTGGTGTTCAAATTATGTTAAATTTCCCCCTTCATGGTAAGAGGGTGCGGCCACAGCACAAGAAATTCCCGTCCAGTCGTCTCATTGCTGATCATGCATATCTCCCCTGGTTACACACAGAGAGCTAATTTTATTAGAAATACATGATGGTGTAATCATACCCCCCCTATTGTCATCAATTTTAATATATCCAATCACAATCATACAAGTATACATTTAACAACAAATCAAATCAAAAGAATGATGATGGTAGCCGCCCAATGCTAATGAGGACACGTACACATTACTTCATCTATCTGGGAAATTCCATATGCATATTTTAACTTCTGCTAAGTTCCTCTTTTCCTATAGCCATATCAAGTGATTATGAGTCATTTTTATTTTTAAGCATACATGACATCTAATGGAGATTAGAGATTATAAGATGTAAGAGATATGGATATAAGGAGATGGAGACCACCTAATAATGAAATACAACCCTAGCACAATTGTGTTCACCAACTAACTAAATTTCTTTAACACACATAAGTGATAATATGTAAAATCTCCAATTATAAGCCTCAAATTCAATTGGAGTAAATGTAAATCCAAATAATGTAAGTCCTTTCAAGGCTCCTCCAGAAACCCATCTCGTCCCGTCAGTGTGCTTATCATCACTCCTTGGGTGTTAAATTATCTGCAAAAAGAACACACACTGGATCATCAGTAGTCATACTCTACCAGTCCGCCTACCAGAGGACCAACGTTTTTTTTTTTTGAGAGGTGAGTATATATACATATAACAATCAAATAATAAAATTAAAACTAGATAATTAAAACATATACCAAACCCCTATCTGTACCCTGAGCAGCCCCAAGCAACCCAACCATCCAAATAATAACACAGGTCAACAAAAAAAAAAAATTTTACTGGTGTCCAAAATATTTTAATGAATTTGGGGTATTTTTGGGGTGCTGATTCTGAATATGCTATCAGTTTTGCCAGATTGGCTCAAGTTTTTGAGATTTTTGGTATCTTATTTATAGCACTTGTTGGTAAATGCGACGCATCATCTCATTAATTTCTTTGGATTAGTACTTGAACTGAGCAGTTCTCAATATAGTTTTTTGTTAATTAGTGTTCTAAAAGTTTGTTCATAGCTTGATTTTTGCACTAACTTTATGTTGTTGTCTGTTTTCCAGTGAAAAGCATGAACTCATCAAGAAGAAGTTGTCTTAACGATCCAGACTCATTCTGTTACATTTGTGGTGAATATACACTGCAAAAACATAGAAGAAACATAACAGACTTCATAAAAAAAGTGTATTTGGCCTATTTTGGGGTTATGCTTGGGGACCAAGACAAGTCTTGGGCACCACACATAGTGTGCAAAGCATGTATCGAATTAAAGTTAGGATTAATGAAGCAGTTCGTAAAGGCATTAGACAAAGATGGTAATTGCTTCATGTACATCTGCAGATCTTTCCCTGGTCTTAGTAGCGAAAAACTGAAGGCAGGAATCTTTGATGGTCCTCAAATTCGGAAACTCATTAAAGATTCAAATTTTCCTAAGGAAATGAATGACATTGAAGCTGCTGCATGGTGTAGTTTTGTGTTGGTAGTGAAGAACTTCTTGGGAAATAAAAAGGCAGACAATTATGAAGAACTGGTACAAAACATGCTATTGAGATTTAGAAATCTGGGTGTACACATGAGCATTAAATTGCATTATCTTCACAGTCACTTGGACAGATTCCAGAAAACCTTGGAGATTTTAGCGAAGAACAAGGGGAGAGATTTCATCAGGATATTATGGTGATGGAGGAAAGGTACCAAGGCAGATGGGACAGACATATGATGGCTGATTACTGCTGGAATCTACAGCATGACTGCCCGAATAGCTCACATAGAAGAAAATCATATAAAAAGCGCTTTTCCAGCGATTAAATGTCTCCTATCTTTCATGTCTTGTTCATTTTTGAAGATTACTTTCTAAAACTAGTTAAAATAAACTAAAATCAACATTTACTTTGTTAAATTTATTGTATTCATGACAATATCAATAAAGTTAATGCGCGTGTAGCAAATTATGTCTTTTTTTTTACACATTTCACGAAAAATCTCAAAAACTTGAGCCAATCTGGCAAAACTGATGACATATTCAGAATCAGCACCCCAAAGTTACCCTAAATTCGTTGAAATATCTTTGGCCCCAAAAATGCTGTTGACCTGTGTAATTATAAAAAAGGAGCAAAACTGAGATTTTCATTTAAGCCATAGGGGGTAACAGTATTTAAAGTCACAATCCACCGACCGACTGGGCCAACAGTTGTTTCCATTTGCCGCCACGGCTATTGACCACAATCTTGTCAATTCCTGTCACCTTCAGGAGAGCTCCATTATAGTCATGCTGCAATTTAAAATGACGGGGAATGGTTTTCAAGTCATTTTCTTCTCGAGCTGCATAGATGCCCAAAACGTGTTCCCTCGTTCTCCTTTTGAGTTCCCTAGTAGTTAAGCCAACATACAAAAGATTACATGGGCATCTAGCAACATAAATGACTCCAATGGTGTTACATGAAATCGATTGTAAGATAGAGAATTCCTTCTTACCCCTTGAGTCCATAAATGTAGTATCACGTACAATATTTGGACATGCCACACAATTACCGCATGGTCGGCATCCCCATCTCGGGCCTCTAGAACCAAAGGCACGTTCAGGTCTCATTCCCACATAGTGACTTTTTGTCAGTATATCTTTTAAATTCTTTTCTTTCCTGAAAGTGATAGCTGGTGATGTGGGTAAGTAGCATTTTAGGACATCATCTGACCTTAGAATACCCCAATATTTGGTCATAATTCGTCTCACATCTGTGTGTCCTTGATTATATGTTGTAATAAATCTCACTATTGCATTATCCCCTGTGACCTTCTCCTTCCTCGATAAGTGGGCGAGTTGATCACGATTCTGACCTTTTACTCTCACATAGCCTTATCTAATGGATCGTTCGTCTTATCCCCTCTCACAGAATCGATCATATAAATCTCCGGCTTGTGCCTCAAAGTCACTCTCCTTAGAGCAAATCCTTCTGGCTCGGAGAAATTGTCCAATTGGAATACTCGAAATCAATTTCTGAGGATGGGAGGAAGTGGCATGCAATAAACTGTTAACAGATGTTTTCTTCCTATACAAGTTGGTCTGTATCAGACCCTCCTTATCGACATCCAGTTTAAGATCCAGAAAGTCCATATCTGTTCTGCCCGCCTTGTAGGTTAATCTGATATTCAAATTGTTCCCATTCAGAGTCTCCATGAATTCTTTGAGTTCATCCATGGTGCCCTGCCAGATTAACAAAATATCATCAATAAAGCAGCACCACATGTGGACCCGCTCTATTGATTTAACGGGTTCTGTCAAGAAAATTTTTCTCTCCCACAGCCCCAGGAACAAATTAGCATATGAGGGCGCATAACATTAGCGTACAAATCAACATTACAGTGAATGCCAGCATTGCGCTCGAGTACACTCGGTGTTCGGCCGAGCATGCTCGCTC
Organism: Rhinella marina; assembly: GCA_900303285.1. Lineage (NCBI taxonomy): Eukaryota > Metazoa > Chordata > Amphibia > Anura > Bufonidae > Rhinella > Rhinella marina. The sequence goes on along the minus strand of ONZH01005136.1, from coordinate 3,053 downwards.
AACACTAATAGGGAGTCTACTGTGGTAGTGAAAGAATACTGTGAGCCAGTGTGACACGCACATAATAGGCTTCGCTCTTAGAATCGCTGCACACTTTTATGTATTTGGGAAGTTAAGGGGCCAAAACTCACCAAACAACTCAAGTCTGAACTCAGCCTTACAGGTCAATGTTAGCGCCAGCTATAAAGAATCGTGCAGAGGCCCAAGATCCTACTAGAGCGCGAAAAGCACACGCCTTTTACACCAATTCACTGATTCCACATACATTTCGACAGAACCTGTTCTATTACACGCTTATACAAGCAGAGCCCCCCAGACAGCGTGGAGATGGCAGTGGAAGCAGCATCAGCAGACTATAGAGTGGCACGACGACAGTGTGGCCAGGTGGCAGCAGCATGAGTAGGCCACAGAGTGGCAGAATGACAGACCCTGGAAGTGGCAGCAGCAGTGGAAGTAGTAGTACAATTTAGAGGCTACAGAGTGGCACAATTACATCATTTTCACGTAGCGGCAGTTTGGAGACAGCATGTGCAGTCGTCAGCAGCAGCAGCATCAGGCCGGAGAGTGGCATGGTGACATACCCTGAAGAGCAGATCGTAAAAAAGAATTCTTGCCCTTTTGGTTAAGATCAACTGTAGCATGTTCTTATCAGCAGCTGCAAGAGGCAGCAGCAGTCGAAGAAATTTCAAGGCCACAGAGTGGCACCGTAACAGCAGCTGCAAGAGGCAGCAGCAGTCGAAGAAATTTCAAGGCCACAGAGTGGCACCGTAACAGCAGCTGCAAGAGGCAGCAGTAGTCGAAGAAATTTCAAGGCCACAGAGTGGCACCGTAACAGCAGCTGCAAGAGGCAGCAGCACTCGAAGAAATTTCAAGGCCACAGAGTTTGCACCGTAACAGCAGCTACAAGATGCAGCAGTCGATACATTTCGAAGCCACAGAGTGGGAGAGGCAGCAGGAGTTGTACTAATTTTAATGAGACAGAATGGCACAGTGACATACCCTGGGAGAGGCAGCAGCAGTCATAAAAATTTAAATGCAATATACCGTAGAGTGGCACAATTACATAATTTGGAGGTAGCGGCACCTAGGACATAATGTGTGGAGGCGGCGACAGCAGCATGAGTAGGCCACAGAGTGGCACAATTACATAATTAGGAGGTAGCGGCAGCTAGGACACAGCAAGTGGAGGCAGCAGCAGCATACCGTAGAGTGGCACAATTACATAATTTGGAGGTAGCAGCGGCTAGGACATAGCATGTGGAGGCGGCGTCAGCAGCATGAGTAGGCCCACAGAGTGGCACAATTACATAATTTGGACGTAGCGGCAGCTAGGACACGGCGTGTGGAGGCGGTGGAAGCAGCAGTAGCAAACCGTAGAGTGGCACAATTACATAATTTGGAGGTAGCGGCAGCTAAGACACAGTGTGTGGAGGCGGTGGCAGCAGCATGAGTAGGCCACAGAGTGGCACGACTACATAATTGGACGTAGCGGCAGCTAGGACACAGCGTGTGGAGGCAGCAGCAGCATACCATAGAGTGGCACAATTAACATAATTTGGAGGTAGCAGCAGCTAGGACACATCGTGCGGAGGCGGCGGCAGCAGCATGAGTATGCCACAGAGTAGCACAATCACATAATTTGGACGTAGCGGCAGCTAGGACACAGCGTGTGGAGGCGGCGGCAGCAGCATGAGTAGGCCATAGAGTGGCACAATTACATAATTTGGACGTAGTGGCCAGCTAGGACATAGCGTGTGGAGGCGGCGGCAGCAGCAGAAGTAGCCTACCGTAGAGTGGCACAATTGCATAATTTGGAGGTAGCAACAGCTAGGACACAGCGTGTGGAGGCGGCGGCAGCAGCATGAGTAGGCCACAGAGTGGCACAATTACATAATTTGGAGGTAGCGGCAGCTAGGACACAGAGTGTGGAGGCAGCAGCAGCAGCATGCCGTAGAGTGGCACAATTACATAATTTGGAGGTAGCGGCCAGCTAGGACACAGTGTGTGGAGGCGGCGGCAGCAGCATGAGTAGGCCACAGAGTGACACAATTACATAATTAGGAGGAAGCGGCAGCTAGGACACAGCATGTAGCGGTGGCAGCAGCATCATCAGGCACAAAGTGGCATGGTGACATAGCCTGGAGGTGACAGCATAGCAGCATGAGGAGACCTGATTGTTGAGGTGGGCAGCAGCATAAGAAGGCTCATATTGGGAGTCAGTGACAGAGTGGAGAGGTTGGGTGGAGAATACCAGTCCGAGCGTAAAGATGCTGGGTGGTCAGAAGGAGCAGCTGGTAGATGTGTGGCATCAGGCGGGTGGCAGCATCATAAGAGTGGCTGAGGCAGGTAGCCTGAACAATACAGTCTCATTTGTCAAGGTTTGGGTGACGCATCATGGCTGATCTAATCTGATGCATCAGGCGTTGGTGGGTGGAAATCCTGGCTGATCCACGCCTGATTCATCTTGACAAAGGTGAGTCTTTCCACATTTTGGAAGGACAGGCGAGTTCTTCTTGGGGTAACTATGGCCCCCGCCGCACTGAACACCCGTTCTGATGCCACACTACTAGCCGGGCAGGACAGCTTCTCCAGTGCAAACTCAGCCAGTTGCGGCCACAAATCCAGTTTGGCTGCCCAGTAGTCCAGCGGATCTTCAATGTGGGGTGGTAGGGTGCTGTCCAAGTAGGCCACCACCTGCTGGTTCAGGGTCTGCTCCTGGTCTACCTGCTGCTGCTGCTGGTGAGTACTTTCCGCACTTGGCGGGTGAAGAAAGCTGCTCATCAGCGACTCCAGACCCAAGTTGCTGCTGATGGAGCTGGTACTGCTCCTAACCCCCGACCCCCCCACAGCAGCCGTGGCAGTGGTACGTGAGTGCTGAGGGACCCCCCGGTCAGACCTGCGAGAGGATGGACGATGACACAGATAGGCAGCAGCCAACTGACTACATAGGATGTCTCTATAGTACTTCAGTTTGTCCTACCTCTCAACAGGTGAAAAAAAGGCCCCCATTTTAGACCGGTAGCGAGGGTCCAAGAGGGTTTAGAGCCAGAAGT